>CAUYPK010092445.1:0-65970 GCA_963574355.1 Loris lydekkerianus | reverse complement strand
TTAAAACTGAGATTACCAATGGCTGCAGAGAAGCTGGGTCAGTGGATGGGGCCGGGTAGAGATGACAGATAAATTGTTTTAAAAATCACACAAACACAGCTGCAGGCCCAACACAGAGACGGCGCATAAAATCTGCTTCTTTCTGGTCCCAGTGTTCAATTGCTATAGGGATGACTCTTGAGTTAAAAAGCCCAAAGCTCACACGGACAGCATGTGGCCGGACTTCAGCACACCAGGTAAGGAGCCTGCTCTGCAGCCGTGACCATGGTCCGGGGTTGCCAGGTCTACTGAGCTGAGCCAGCGACAGGTGCAGCTGGACAGTCACTGTTGATCTCAACTCAAACAAGCTCTTCAGGCGCTCACTGAGGACAAACACAAGGATCTGCTGGGCTGCAGCCAACACCAGAAGTACAGATAAGAAGAAAACCAGTAAGAAGAGATGGAATGCTATCTCACACGGTCCCTAGGCCACAGGGGGCCTGCAAGAAAAAAAAAAATCCTCTCCAATACAGGCAATTCCCCCAGTTTCAAACCAAGATGGGTTCTGAAGGATTGTTCTTAAGTTGAATCTGTATGTAAGTTGGAACAGGTACACTTAACTATTACCTGTAATAGCCTTCCTAAGTACAAGCTGTACATCAGTCAGATGTTTGTAACTCGGAGACTGTCTGTATTGGGGAGCTACTTTTTTTTTTTTTTTTGCATACAGCAAAGAGATTAAGCAGGAGACCCATGAAAATCAAGGTTAGAGGACCTGAATGAGCTGATTACTGCTGGGCAGAACCCTAAGAGAGAGAAGGCTCCACCCCCAAGTTCTCAGAGGAATGGTGGATCCCCGTGATGGAGGAATTGCTGGCAGTAGAGACAGAACTGTCCTTCCCCCCCAGGCCACATGGCCACCTAGCAAATTCCACTGCAGACTCCAGGTTAAGCAGCTCCAGATGGGGGGATGATAAATACTTAAAAACCAACTATTCTCCAGCAAGCTTTCCCCCAAAGCTGACACAGGTAAAACATCCCCCATTGCACTGGGTGTTATCCCTTGAATTCCACTCCTATCCTGGTGGCCCTAGTAAGCCACTTGATCTAAATCTCTCTTCCCACCCACAGAGAAAGATCATACAAAAACTTAATTAGCCTAAGGATGAAGGGCTCAACTGCCTCAACTAAACCTAGAACTTTACCGAAGAAACACAAACAACATAACCTAATCATCTGTGCCCTCATATTAATCTGAATTTTTAAAAACATAAAATATTTTTTAAAAACTTAATTAGCTCCCCGATACAGACAGTCTCCGAGTTACAAACATCTGACTGATGTACAGCTTGTACTTAGGAAGGCTATTACAGGTAATAGTTAAGTGTACCTGTTCCAACTTACATACAGATTCAACTTAAGAACAATCCTTCAGAACCCATCTTTGTTTGAACTGGGGGAATTGCCTGCATTGGAGAGGATTTTTTTTTTCTGGCAGGCCCCCTGTGGCCTAGGGACCGTGTGAGATAATTAGCAGATGACTTAATTAGCAGATAACGCCAGCAGTCCTCCCCTTCCATCATCTCAGTCTCCTGGTTCAGCAATTCTGATGCCTGTGAAATCCCCTCAACATACCACATTTTGATTTTTACAGGATATTTCGTCTGTGCAGATCAAGAATGCCAGGGATCCTACAACTGCCTAGGAAGGGAAGAGACTCAAAACTCAGGGAAATGCACTTACATGTGCATCGCGAATGTGCCACTAACACCACAGTACCCGTCCTGGAGCTGGCCTGGCTCCATTTCCCCATCTGTGAAACGGGAATAGAGAGAGCCCACAATACAGGGTGCTCACAGACAGTCAATGAGCAACCACTGGCAAAACACTGGAACAAAATCTGACAGCAAGCACCCCATGTTTAAATGAACCTAACTGCTCTATTTACCATGGAGAAGTAACCACAAAGTATATCTCAGCCCCCAGGGAGCAGCCCCCGGCCCTGTCACAACCTATGCAAAGCAGCTCCTCCTCCCCTGCCACACAGCACAGGCCTCCTGGCTGGGGACCCTCATGCCAGCCTTTTGACAGTCCTCTCTGGCCACAGGTCCCTCAGGCTTCAAGCCCCTACCCCAGACGCTGAGGTCAGTTTCTAAGCCCTATCTGTGCTCAGATCCTGAATATGAACTAACATTATCAAAATTTTGGCCTGGTACTCAGAGCCCTCACCCACCTTTCACACCTGGCTTCCTACCCCTTCCATCGTGCCAACCTAGTGCAATCTCCTCCCACCCTTGATGTCACCTCCCTTTGGTCCCTGCCCCTGGCTGTCTAAATCCCCTGGGATTTCCTGAATTCTTACCCAAGAGGTGACTCTTGGTGGGATGGGGGCTGCTTGCCAGAGAACCAATCAGGTGATGGGAGGGTTGGAACTTTCCCTCCAGAGCTGAGTCAATCATCAATGACCAGTGATTTCATAATCACACCTACATGATGGGTTCTTCATAAAAACCCTACCCGAGGGGGTTCGGGGAGTTTCTGGGTTGCACATGGAGAGGCTGGGAGACACACCTGGAGAGGTATGCAGGCTCCACCCACACCCACACTTGCCCTTAGCGTCTCTCCCAACATCAATCCCAGTTATAGGCCTCATCATAAAACCATAAACATAAACGGGGTGTTTCCTTGAGTTCTGAGAGCTTTTATTGCAATGACCAAACTGAGAAAGGGGTCACAAGACCCTTTGATTTACAGCCAGTTGGTCAAAAGCACAGGTCACAGTCTGGAGTTTGCAGCTGGCACTGAAGTGGGGGGCTGTCTTGTGGGACTGAGCCCCCAACCTGCAGGGTCTGAACTAACTTCACATAGAAGGTGTCATAACTGAATTATAGGATACTCACAAAGTATCCTAAGAGTTGGAGAATTACTTAATGGGAGGGAAAACCCCACACATTTGGGGTCAGAAGTGCAGTGTTAGGCTCAGTGCCTGTAGCTCAAGCAGCTAAGACGCCAGCCACATACACCAGAGCTGGCAGGTTCAAACCCAGACCGTGCCTGCCAAACAATGACAACTACAACCAAAAAATAGCCAGGCGTTGTGGCAGCTGCCTGTAGTCCCAGCTACCTGGGAGGCTGAGGCAAGAGAATCGCTTAAGCCCAGGAGTGGGAGGTTGCTGTGAGCTATGACGCCATAGCACTCTACCCAGGGTCACAGCTTGAGGCTCTGTCTCAAAAAAAAAATAATAAGGTGCAGTGTTAAGTGTAAAGCAAAGCTTTCCCCTTCCCCTCCAGCCCTGTGAGTCTCGCCTGCCCTCTCCAGGGTAATCTTCTGGCTGAGGGGGACTGTCCTGCCATGGTCCCCTCCTCCAGAGCTGCACATCCTCCCACACCTCAGGGTTTGAGTCCTGTTCTCCGGCTTCCACTGCGTCCCCCCCAGGTGGGATGAAAGTCTCCATCTCTAGACTTAGCATTTGCCATCTCTGCTAAGGCGGTCAGGATGCTTCAATGCTGGGTCTGAATCTCAACTGGACCAATTCCTGGCTGAATGTCACTTGGGTAAGAAAATTTAAATCTCAGAGAGAAGGAGGGAGGGGGTGGGGGAAAGGAAGAGCAGAGAGAGGGAAGGGGGGGTGGGGTCTCGGGGTGTGACACACCTTTTGGGAGGAAGACAGGATTGTAAAAGGGACTTTACCTAACAAAGGCAATCAGCGTGACCTGGTATCTTGTACCCTCAATGAATCCCCAACAATAAAAAAAAAAAAAAAAAAGGAAAGAGGGCAGCGCCTGTGGCTCAAAGGAGTAGGGTGCCGCCCTCATATGCCGGAGGTGGCGGGTTCAAACCCAGCCCCGGCCAAAAACTGCAAAAAAGAAAAGAAAATGTAAATCTCTGACCTCATCTGACTGAAGGTCATGCAGATGAATGGTGGTAATGTAAAATGCTCACCACTTTTCCTCTGAAAATTTCAAACCTTTATTATATACGGTATATACTCGAGTATAAACTGAGTTTTTTTGGCACAAAATTTGTGCCGAGTTCAGGTTTTTCGGCACAAATTTTGTGCCGAAAAAACTCGGCTTATACTCAAGTATATACAATAAGTTATTTAGGGTTTTTTAAGTTTTCTTCCCTCTAACACAATTGAGTTCCTCAAGTGAAATATTTTTGTCTTTCTCAAAGGGCTGAGCACAATGAATTAGATGTAGTAAGAGCTTAAAAAGGAAGGAATTCCCTAAAAAAGCTGAACTCACAGAAGTAGAATGTGGAATGGTGGTCACCACATCCTGGGGGTGGCAGAGCTTAGTCAAAGGTCACAAAATTTCAGTTAGATAAGGCGGAATAAGTTGGAGACATCTATTGTACAACATGGTGACCATGAAGTTAATAACAATGTAATACATTTATTGATAAGAGACTAGATTTTAAGTGTTCTCACCACAAAGTAAGTGTGAAGGAATGCGTATGTTCATTGACTTAATTTAGTCATTCCAGGGCATGTATGTATTTCAAAACATGTTGTACATAATAAACAATCATTTAATTTAGTAAAAAGGAAGGAAATTCTGACCTTGATGGTATTATGCTGAGTGAAATAAACCACACACAAAAGCAAAGTCCTGTATATGATTCCCTTCCTACCAGGTCCCTAAGGTGTCAAATTCCTAGAAACCGGGGGCAAGGGTGGGGGAGGGGAAGTAGGGAGTTCTTACTGAATGGGTACCAAGTTCAGTTTGGAATGATGAGAAAGTTCTGGAGACGGATGGTGGTGATCGCAGCACAACAATGTGAAGATGTTTAATGCCACGGAGCTGTACACTTAGCAATGGCTGAGTTTTATGATCTATAATATATACTGCCACAATAAAAGAGAAAATTAAATGAATAAATTGAGTATGTTACATCTACTGCTTATTTGATTTGCAAATCATTTCACCATTTTAACATACTTGGGTTGTTACAGACGGTAACTATTCCATAAAGTGAGTATAGATAATCCCAGATTGTTCTGAGGGGCAAACTCTCTTTTAAGTCTGGAATGATTCCCTTCTCGTCATCCACGTTTATTTATGCCGGCTAATCCAACGCACTGCGCAGGACACTGCAGGGAAATTACAATTCCTATTCTCCAATTCACCTGCTCACACCGTGAGGACACTTTAACAGGCCTCCTAAATTTAACCAACAGTGGTGTTTTGTTTTTCTTCAAGAAACATTTGAAAATCATCATCCTGAAAAGGAATATTTTATTCATGCCAGTTTAAGTGGTGACAGGAAAATATTCAGTACTCAAAATGGAATGAGCAACAACAAAAAAAAAATGGTCAGCATGAATTTCCAAAGGCATCTGGAAAATTGGCAAAACAATTAAGAATGTGAAAACTGGTGATCCCAGCTGGGGTAAAATTGCCTTCCTATGGAAAGCCTGAATAGAAGGTAAGTTTCTAAGACTGATTGCTCCCTGTATTTTCTTTATATGTAACACAACCCTAAGACTTGCGTTAGGAATTCCCAAAAATAAACCTCAGGAAGGTTAATTTACATAGTGATTCCAATGCAATCAGGGAAAAATATATCCACAGAGATCTCCAGTACCCCAAGTATTTTATTTCGTATTAATAATAATAAGAATCCAGGGGAAAATCTACTAAAGACAGACATTAAGTCTTTCCCCTATACTCCTAATGGCCAACACACCATCGCCTGAGAAAAGGTTGTCCTCACTTTTGACAGAAGACAGCACAGAAGGTGGGCCAGACCTGAACTAGGACAACCCCACCCTGCATCCCAACAATTTGATTTATAAAGCAAAGCCCAGATCATGCACAGTATCCTATATTCATGAAGGCTGAGCCTAAGAACATTTTGGATCTAGTAGGCCACACGATTGCTCCAGACCAGGACCAGTGATCATTAGCAGGACTTTTAATCCCTCTGGGCTCCCCTTCCCTCATCTGTCCTTCACAGATCAGACCACAGGGAAAATGAGTCTGGAAACACACAAGTCTCTGGAACTCCTGGAGGTCATGTTTCTCCCTGGCCCTGATGTCTTTTTTTTTTTTTTTTTTGGTTTGTTTTGTTTTTTGTTTGCAGTTTTTGGCCAGGGCTGGGCTCGAACCCACCACCCTTGGCATATGGGGCCAGCACCCTACTCCTTGAGCCACAGGTGCCACCCAAGACCCTGCTGTCTTAGTGGAGTTTCTGCCCTGGCCCTGGATGCTATTCCATCCCTACCTAGTTGTACGATCCCAAATAACAAGCTTACCTTTCTGAGCTTGCTTTATCTCCATAAAACAAGGGAATAAAGATATAGAGACAGACAGATGCAGATATCGATCTAGACACCAAGTCTCTCCTGGTTCTGGAATTCTACTTACAAGAGAAAATCCCTTCCATGTGGAGTAAAAACAGAGGTGGGACCACTTTACAGTATTTCTACCACTTTGGTTCCAATCACCACCAAATGAACTGTGAAAATTCTGTATCAGCCTTGGAGAGAGACAGCTGCAGCTTGAGTGCTTCATAACAGGTAAAATACAGAAGACACCTGACTCAGCCCTCCAGACCCAAAATGAAAATCCACCCAAGACCACCTCCAAAAGTCAAACTCACCTTGCTTGGTAGGAGAGTTCATCCCATGAAAGCACTAAAATGACCCTCTCTCTGGGGCTCGAGGAGATTTGCTATTACTACAAGTGCATATGCAAAATTCACCCCCTCCCTTGACCTAAATCCAGATTAGAAGGCATCAAAAAATAAACAGATCAGGTTTATCCAAAGCCACTGATTTTATGACCCCCTTGTTCTCCAGTGCTCTTTCCCAAAAAGGAAGCATCTTCAGACAGATTGTAGTTGACAAGGACACAGTGTCAAAAGAAGGAGTTTCCTTGTAAATAAAACTTCCAAGCTCATAACCATTAACACTCACCCAAAATAACTGGATGGTTGCCAGCCAGGAAAGGGCACGTTACTAAAACTGGCCCTCCGGCCTCCAAGAGGCTCAGCGGAATTCTTCTTGCTATTGGTAGAGGAGGAAGCGAGGTCTGCTTATTCTGCCAACATGCTGAGAGGCACAATAACTAGGTCACATTCTCACTGGACAAGGCCGCTAGGCTGCTCCAAGCCTGCATCCCCCTGACACTGGGCAGGCTCTGCATGTCTCCTTGAACCCTGAAGCAGATGCCTGTGGCCTCACGCCTCTAAGCGGGACAGTGTCATAGCCAAAGAGCCCATCTCAAGAGCAGTGGGGAGAACGTAAGCCTTGGTCTAGGCCCAGACCCAGAGCTGGCTCAGTGTGGAACCCACACGCCACCAACCAACAACCACCTGCCACCCAAGCCCTTCAGCCACTTCCAGGCAGTTGAGGCCCTAAATGACCACTCATTCCACTGCCACTCTCGGGTGCAAAATATTTAAAACTGGAGCTGGCAAAGAATCTCCAGAAACCCGAATACTTAGCCTTGACCTGAGCAGAAACAAAAGAACTCTCGTTTGCCCACCTTGGCTCCTTTTCCAGGCCTTGCAGGACAAGACCCACAGGACAGGAAGAAAATTCTGTCTCCTGCCATGCAGGTGTGTGGCAGCGTCTCTAGCAAGTGCAGGATGTACATCATGCAGACTTCACGACAACGTGCTTCACAAGTGGAATCGCAAGCCTGGCCTGTACCCAAGGCTCACCAAGCATTTTCCTCCAACAACAGGCTTTTCAGAACAGCATGCTGCACCTGGGTAGGGGGTGTGGTAACAAAATCACGTGCCTGCCACATCTCGTGACTCCCTTAGCGCGCTGTGATGTTTTTCTTTTCATAGCAGACAGACCTCGTGTTGCCTCACAGTTTCTCTGAAAAATTGCTGAAGCCTCTAGCCCTGGGTCATCTGCCAGCGTCTGCCAGCACCGCCAAGACTAAGTATTTTTGACAATTCATTAATTTAAAAGGTGTGTTTGGCTTTTGCTTTTAACCTCTGCAATTAGCAGACAGGTCACCTTCCAGTGCCTCTTAACAGCCCCCAACAGAGATGACAAACACTCAGCCTGCCAAAATGGCATCCGGGGAAGAGGATACAGCAGTGTACCCAAGGCTTTTTCCTCCTCTGCTCTTAATCAGTTTCAATGGACACCATTATTTGCAGACAGAGGATCTAGAAACTGAAGTCTGGGGGTGAAAGTGAGGAGACATGTAAGTTTCAAGGTGGACTCAGATAAAATTGTATAGTAACAAGGACTTGGAATTTTCTTCCTTCCAAAGCAGAGGAGAAAAGATCACAGAGCTCAAACAGGCTCCCCACTGGAGGAAGATGTCTTCTCCTGGGAATATACTTCTGGAGAAGGTACTGGACATCTCCTGAGAATCGCCACTTGAGGAGTCGCCTGGAGCCACAGGCAAAAGGAGCTGAGATGCTCGGGCTGGCGGGAAGTCCACAGGAAGGAGGGGAGCTGGGGAGAGGACAGGAGGTCCCTTTCCTCCATGCCCAGCTCCTCCTGCTCACTCACTCCTGACAGCAACCTGGGTGTGGGGGGGGCAGAGGGGGGTCGGGAGCCATGAGTGAGGTGGTTTTTGGAACTCTTTTTTTTTTTTTTTTTGAGACAGAGTCTCACTATGTCACCCTTGGTAGAGTGCCCTGGCGTCATAGCTCAAGCAACCTCAAACTCTTGGGCATAAGTGATTCTCTTGCCTCAGTCTCCCAAGTAGCTGGGACGTCAGTCGCCCGCCACAATGCCTGGCTATTTTTTGGTTGTAGTTGTCAGTCATTGTTGTTTGGCAGGCCCAGGCTGGATTCAAACACGCCAGCTTTGGTGTATGTGGTTGGCACCCTAGCCGCTGAGTGATAAGCGCCGAGCCTCCAAACTCATTTTTAAAAACAAATTAAAATATTTCAAAACTTACACTCTAAGAGAGGATAGCTAACACCAACTGAGCAATTATTATGGCATAGTGAAATACATATATTATAATTTTCATAAAGAGTTTACAATGTCTATATGTATTTTTTAAGCTCATGATAAAAGTTATACGTGTATGCATTTGTGTGTGTGTAAGAGAATGTGTGGAAGATGTCGCTACTCTGAAATTGTAATTATAAAATAAAATATGTGAGGACACAGTTACCTTCTTAGTTCTATTAAAATATTCTATTGTATATAAATTTTACTTAAAACGTTCTTTTCTGCTAATATGTGACTTACATGGAAAAGTTAGCGAATGCAGCAAAGCAAAAAGGAGAAAATTAAAGTCACTTGTCATTTCAGCACCTTGAGATGACTTCTATTAATATCACGGATGTACATACTTCCAAGCCCTCCTTCCACGCATGTGATTACAAATATTCTTCAAAAATAATTGGGATTGTATTATTTGATAACTCATTTTTTACATGAAATAATACATATATCACTTACCCACACCCTTAATGTTCTGCATAACAATTTAAAGTTTGCAGAGTACCCTAGTATACTGATGTGCCAAGTTTATTTTATAAATTTTACATCATTCAATGAGTTGTTTTTCAACCTTCAATAGCCGCAGGAAATACTAGTTCATACACAGGGAGGTAGGTAGGTAGATTTCTTTTTTTGTAAAAGCTTAATTGAAATATAATCTACAACTCACCAATCTAAAGTATACAGTTCCATGGTTTTCAGTACAGTCACAGAATTGTGCAGTGATTATCACAATCAATTTTGGAACATTTCCATCATCCTTCATCACAGCCCCCAAAAAAGGCCACGTATCTATGACTGGTTATTCTCTGATTCTCTTCAACGAAACCACTAATCTATTTTCCATTTCTATCGATCTGTCAAGTCTGGATATTTTAGGGACGTGAAATCATACAATGTGTAGTTTTTTGTGACTGGTTTCTTTCACTTCGCAAAATGTTTTCAAGGTTCACCTTTCCGTTGTAGCCTACATCAGCACTTAATTCTTTTTTATGGCCAAATAGTGTATCAGTGCATGGATACGCTGATGAGCAAATTTAGGTTGTCTCTACTCTTCATCTACCGTGAGTGATGCTGCTAGGGACGTTCATGGGCAAGTTTTTGTGGGGACACACAATTTTGTTTCTCTTAGACGTAGACCTAGGGTGGGACTGCTGGGTCAGATGGCAACTCTATGTTGAACCTTTCAGGAGCTGCCGGAGTGTTTTCCACTTTACTCTCCCACATTCCCACCAGCATCCTGTACATCTTTACCAACACTTGTTACTGTCCATCTTTTTATTAGCGTCATCCTAGTGGATATGAAGTCCTATCTCAGTGTGGTCCTGATTTGCGTTTCCCTGACAGTTAATGATTCTGAGCAATCTTTTCATGTGTTTGTTGGCCATGTGTATTTCTTCTTTGGAGAAATGCCCATTGGAATCCTTTGCCCACTTTTAGTTTTTTTAATTATTAAGTTATGATTTTTTAATATATTTTAGATTCATGCCCTTTATCAGATTCCCCCCCCCCCCAAAAAAAAAAAATCTCTCATTCGGTGGGTTTTCTTTACATTACCTTGACGGTATCCTCTAATGCACAAAGATTGTTAATTCTGATAAAATATAGTTTACCTATTTCTTTGCTTGTGCTTTCAAGTTAAGAAAATTTAAGCCTACATTTTCTAAGAATTGTATAGTTTTAGCTCTTATATTTAGGTCACTAATCCATTTTGAGTTAATTTGTATATGTGGTGTAAGGCAATAATCTAAATTCCTTTTTTTTTTTAACATGCGGATATCCAATTGTTCCAGCACCGTTTATTGAAAAGACTAAAATACTATCCTTTCCCCCCTGAATTATCTTAGCACCTTTGTCATAAATCAATTGACCATAAATGTGAGAGTTCGGTTTCTGGACTTAATTTTAGTCCATTGATCTATATATTTATATGTCTGTTTTTATGCCAGGACCACACTGTCTGGATTACTGTAGCTTTGTAGTAAGTTTTGGAATCAAGTGAGTCCTCCAACTTTGTTCTTTCTCAGGTTTTTTTGGCTATTTTGGGTCCCTTGAATTTCCTCCATATGAACTGTAGGATCAGCTTGTCAACTTCTGCAAAAATACCAGCTGGGAGTTTGATAGGCATTATATAGAATCTGTGGGTACAATTGGAGAGTTTTGCTATGTTAACAATGTTAAGTCTTCCATCCCATGGACACAGGCTGTCTTTCCATTTATTTAGGCCTTCATTCAACGTCTTTCAATGATGTTTTATAGTTTTCAGTGTACAAGTCTTGTACTTGCTTGGTTAAATTTACTCCTGAATATTTTATTCTTGCTGATGCTATTATAAATGGAGTTGTTCCCCTTAATCTCATTTTTTAATTATTCCTTACCACTATATAGATATATAATTGATTTCTGTATATTGATTTTGTATCTTGCAGCATGGATAAACTCATTACCTTATAGTTAGTTGATTTCTTAGGATTTTCTCCCCACAGGATCATGTCATCTGCAAACAGAGACAGCTGTACTTCTTCCTTTACAATGTGAATGCCTCTTAGTTCATTTCCTAACTACCCTGGCTAAAATCTCCACTACAGAGCTAATGGAAGTGCTGAGAACAGACGTCCTCGTCGTGTTCCTCATCTTGGGATAAAACAACTCATTCTTTCAGCATGAAGTGAGACTGGAGCTCTGCGAAAAGAATTCTTAAAACTATCTGTTTTAAAGGCTTTTTAAAAGACTATTTCACTATTATATCCATTCATAAGGGAACCTTAAACACGCCTGTTTCCCAATGCCCAACTTCAGAATATTTTTTTTTAAGTTAGTTTTTTTTTTTTTTAATTAAGTTTATTTTTGTATTTTTTTTGTTGTTGTCGTTTGGCCAGGGCTGGGTTTGAACTCACCACCCTCGGTATATGGGGCCGGCACCCTACTCTCTGAGCCACAGGCACCACCCCAACTTCAGAATATTAACGTCCTCTGTATTTGTACTAGGTAGGAAAGGGATATGGCATGTTTGAGTATTTCTAAAGTTCAAGAAGAGTTGAAATGCACATATTTAATAAAACCAATGTCTGTGTTTGATGAAATAAACACCTGCTAATATACAGTCCCAGCAATGGGCATTAATTTCAACTTGACATTTGCGTGGGTTTCCAGCCACTCAATTCAGGACTGAAAGGAAGATTTTATCCTGAGCATGTTCTGAAATTTTATATCAATTTCCCTGCTCCAGTCTCCCCTGAGTTCTCATTCTGTCATTCACCAAAATTAGTTCTACCACAAAAGACTCTTTACTGTAAGAATCTATTCTAATTGTATTTAAACCTGTAAATCCTAAAACAAAGAGAGACCTCACAGTTATCTAATGTGATTATTCAGTCCAACCAAACATTTTAGATCAAAAATTATACCCTGAAACCTGGATTGTGCATTTTGATCCTCTAAACAAATTCCATTAGCGCAACATCTTGGTCAGCTGAGATAAGTATTCAGAGTTACAGGGGAGACGTCTGGACTTCAAATCCCAGAGCTCCCCATTACTCGCTGAGTATCCTTAGAAAGATGCTTATCCTCTTTGAGTCAACTATAAAACACAAACAAAATATACTACTACCTTGCAGGAATGTCATGAAGATGAAATGATGTGTTATTCACAAAGTAGGTGTTATGATTACTTGTAGCATAATATTATTTTTAACTGCACTACTCAGGAAGTGGGATAGTCCATTGTAATTTCTGGTTTTCAAACTTTTGTGGCTAAAAGGCTTTCTGAACAATATTAATATTTTGGTGCCTAAGAATGATGATAGACCACTGCACCTTCATTTCCAAGCATTTCACATGCAAAATCTTATGTAAGCTACGAAAAGATGTGTCAGGCTTATTTACAAGTATTAATAGCTTATAATCTAGTATGAATAAATGGAATGCTACCCTAAGGATTTTACCTACGTCTTCACTGCATGACGGGCAGAGAGAAAGGAAAGGCACGGCTGATTACATGCTGACAGACTTGGTTTGGTTTTTTGGTTGCTAAATTCTAAATATTAGCTCCTGCAACTGTCCTCCGCCTATTTTCCTTAAAAAGTGGTACCATAGGGCAGCATCTGTGGCTCAAAGGAGTAGGGCGCCAGCTCCATAAAATGAGATGGCGGGTTCAGACCCAGCCCCAGCCAAAAACTGCAAAAGTAAAAATAAAATGGTACCCTAAAGTCCTCACTTAACAACATCCATAGGTTCTTGGAAACTGCAACTATCACAAACCAGTTATTTCCATCAACGTTATAATGAAATGATGTTGAACAAAATTAGGTTATTCGATTACATCATTTTGCTTAAAGTCGCAGTTTTCAAGAACCTGTGGACCTATACAGTTAGGGAGGACTTACTGCATAGGAAATGAAGTGAAAGAAGCATGGTGTAATAAACCCATGCTTGGTCTTTGTCCTGGGTTCCTGACATGGAACTCCTACATCCTCGTAACTTCCTGAGTGACAGGAGTGACAGGAGCATCTTTGGTTATAGTATTTGATCTTAGTCCTTGGTTCTTGATGCGAGAGCCTCTAAGATCCTTGGAATGACAACCGGTGGCCCCCAGATAGCATCAGGACAGGGGCTTGCTGCCGGAGGAATCAACCACTGGATGAAAGGGTTGGCGCTCTCAGCCCAATCTCCAAACCTCCAGGCAGGGGAGGGAGGCTACAGATGGGGTCATTCGCCAATGCCCAAGGACATGATCAGCAGTGCCAATGTAATGGCATCTTCACTAAATATGCTACATGATGGGCTCCGAGAGCATCAGGGTTAGTGAACACATCCATGTGCACCCCAACTCCCCCGGGACAGAAGCCCCTGCACTCAGGACTCTTCTAGACATCGCCCCACAGACCTCTTCCTCTGGCTATTCACCTGTAGCCTCTATCATACCACTTCTAAGAAACTGGTAAATGTGTTCCCCTGAGTTCTATGACCCATCCTAGCCAATTACCGAACCTGAAGAGTGGGCAATGAGACCCTCCAATCTATAGCCAGTTTATAAGCAGCAGCACAGGGCACAGCCTGAGGCTTGTGACTGACATGTGAAGTGGGGACCGTCTTGCAGGACTGAGCCTTCAACCTGTGGGATCAGTGCAAACCACAGCTAATCATCAGTGTCAGAAACGAACTGTAGGACACGCAGTTGCTGTCTGGAGAGCTGGAGAAATGGCTGGTGTGGAAAAACCCACACACTGGTTGTCAGAAGTGTCATAAGTGCAGAGAAAAACAGTTTTTCCTTTTACAAAATCTTATTACTCTTACTTTATATTCCCAAGTCCCCTGAAAAGTAATTGGGCAACCGCACTGCCCAACTCATCATTTCCAATTCCACATGCTCCTGGTACAAGCTAATTGGCACATCTGGAATCTTCCAATTAACAAGACAATGAAGACAGACCAGGCTTCCCAGCTGAACACAGCATGCCAGGCCACAAGCTTCCGAGAACTCAGACTGTGGGATCAATTCTGAGCAGTCTGCACCGTCTCCTTATGAAAATGTGAGAACAGATTGAAAAACAATATATTTTCATGGCTATGAAAATTAACATGCACCTCACGAACATCCCTGTCTCCAAGAGGTTAGCGCCATATTGGCAAGCAGGAAAAGAATGAGGGACCCTTGTTCTGTAACTGGTCGTGTGGGAAAAAATGGAACAGAGTGAAGGGGTGAAGGATTGCCATCCCTAAATATGCCAGGTTGGTGTACTGAGTATTTCAAATGGAAAACACTGAGAAATGAAAGGTTCCAAGAGGAACGAGCTGAGCTGACCGTGTCCTGCACGCAGAAAGACAGCCACGAAGATTCCTCAGGGAGGCTTGGCCCCTGTGGCTCAAGTAGCTAAAGCACCAGCCACATACACCTGAGCTGGTGGGTTCAATTCCAGCCTGGGCCTGCCAAACAACAATGACGGCTGCAACCAAAAAATACCCGGGCGTTGTGGCGGGCACCTGTAGTCCCAGCTACTTGGGAGGCAGAGGCAGGAGAATCGCTTGAGCCCAGGAGTTGGAGGTTGCTGTGAACTATGGGTGACAGCTTGAGGCTGTGTCTCAAAAAAAAAAAAAAGATTCCTCAGGGAGGGGCGTCCTCTCCACACAAGGCAAAGAAACTGCCCAAGCTCCAGAGACTGGGACCCTAGTGCTGCAATAGAGCTGGATAAACATACTTGAATGGGGAGGACCCTTACCTCCCACCAGTTGTACCCCCTCATATATCTCTCTCCTAGTGACTCCCCTAGGAAATTAACTGCCCCCAGTCAGATTTTCTTGATCCGGTCATTTCTTCTCAAATGTATCGTTGTTTGTCTAAAAAGTATAAAATCATCCTGCTGTGGCCCCGTCTAGCCCCAGGTACGTGTGAAATGAGTTAACACCTGTCTGCTTTTCTCTTGTTCACTTGCCTGGTGTCTGTGTTTCTAGAGCCAGTAGAAGAGCCCACCGAGGGGGCTGCAGGGGATCTCTGACCCTACAGGGCTCCCTTCACTACAGAGTTTTTAAAAGAACGAAACCCACTTGCTCAGTTTGTGCTCATTCTGTAACCAGAGCCTGACCCCTCCCGCGCTCCTGGTGCTGGACTTAGCTGAACCGTGGACTTCCTAATAGACAATACAAAATTTAACTAAGCTGGTATAAAATGTCTAGCATCAGAAAGTTGGCCACGCACACAGGCACACATGGCTATTCCATAACATAGGCCACTCATCAACAGCTAAAAGTCCTCAAGCAACAACAAAAATATACCAGTAATCATTTAGCAGATAGAGGTTCCCTCTATACACAGTATCCAGCAAGAAAACCAGCAAGCCAGCAACCAGGGCTAGCAGCTCCTGGCAGTCAGGGCTGACAGGCCAGCCCTTGCTCTGGGGCAGGTGTGGTGCTGAGAACGTCACATCCGTTGGTTCATGTAATTCTCCCCAATAGCCTGAGACAGGGACTCCCAACTACACCTCCCTCCCCAAATGGGCTGGTGAAAAACCATCAAAAGCAAGACCAGAGGAGGAAGATTTAAATCATTTTGTCCATGACAAAAAAGAATCTAAGGGCATCTCTGTCCCCAAAGGAAGCTCAGCATCTGAAATCCTTTGCAAAATGGGAAGTGCCCTGCACACAAAAACGCAGAGAATTTGGACTGAGTCTGCTACCCACTGCTGTGAGGTCCTACAGAAGGCGCCCAGCTGACCTAGGCCTCTGCTTTCTTAAGCTGATCAAAGAACAAGATGTTCACAAGGCTTTCTCTGGATTCCATATTCTGAAACTTTAAAGTCCAAAATGTCCCATTATCTGCTCAAAACAGAAGTGAGGACTGGATCATATGTCCCCTATGCTAAGTTGGTTATCAAAGGAACTTCAGAAACAGCATGTCGGCTGCACTGGGTCCTGCCTAGAGTCCCAGCTACTTGGGACTGACAGGGGAGGATCACGTGACCCCAAGAGTTCAAGGCTGCAGTGAGCTATGACCATACCACTGCACTCTATCTAGCCTGAGTGAGGGGCCAACACCTAGTTCCTGAAATAAAAAAAAAATTAAAATGGCAAAAAATGAAGACATGTAACACAATAAAGCCTAATGCTTTTCTGTTTTTTCCTGCCTCTCATTTTTTAAGAGGCACATGTGGGATTCAGATTCAATTGCCCAAATCAAGCTATGACCCAACCCGGGGAAGGCGGCAGCATTCATCCTGCGACCTCATAGGGTGCTGGGCCCATTGTCAGTGTGCAATGTATGTACAATTCTGGCCTTCTTTTACTATTATTTTCAAGGCACAGCCAGTTCTTTTCATGACAACCTCCTTTTTTATTTCTAATAAAGAGAAAAGGAAGGCTTTCAACTAACTCAAAATGGGAGAGATTTATAAAACGCACAGGCTGCTCAACGCAGATGTATACTTTCCATTGTTTTCATCTGAACCTTAAACCATTCGTTTTAACTCAAAAGAAAGGGAAAAATGATCAACTAGCCAATTATACCATTACTGTATATATGTGAGCCCTAAATTAGTTGAGAAATGCTGTTAAACATATATCGACTTGGGTGGTGATGTGATAAAAAAAAATCATACCATTTCTTAAGGGCAACAATCACATGAAAAACCAAAGAGCCACTATGTTCTGTGCTTCCTAAAAGGATTTTTTTCTAGCCTCCTTCTGTTGTCAATTTGAATAATTATCACATAAAATAGGCTGCAAGCGTGACTGACCCCCGCAGCATTACGAACTTCTACTCTCATATTTAAAGTCATTGATCCTCTTAATTAGAAGCTGAAACAGTATCACAGTAATTGCTCTGTGCGATTCAGACCTAAGGAAAAAGGGTTTCACCCAATGCTCAGAGATGTCTCCTGCTTGCTCTGCTTCCATCCATACATACCTACCTGGGCCACAGATTCACATCCGTGTCACTCACACCCTCTGCCAGCACTACTCACAAGAGCCCCAAGACACCGCAGGTGCCTGGACTGCGAAGTGTAACCATCAGAGAAGAAAACATACATTCTCTGGCTCTGCTGAACCTTGTAGGAAACACCATGAAAGGGTCCCTTCTAATTGCTCCTGGAGGAAAGGAGGGGAGTCATATCTTTCTCATTTTTGTACCCTAAGACCTATAAAGAAATAGACTTGTGTTTGTGAGTGTGCGGTATTTTCCTGCCTCTTTCCAACCAGACGTACCAAATAGTAAATGTTTCCAGCTACGCTTTGACTTACCAATGATCAGGAAATTTAGCAATCCCTGCCCCTTTGTATGCAAGGACACCTCAGAACATCACTCTCCTTTACTTATGAGTTCCCCTAAAGGGTTTACACTGACTCACCTATTGTCTAACACACTCGTGAAGGATACCCCGGCTTAGAGTCAGAGGTACCACATTAGGCCATGAATCTGAATAGCAAAAACTGGCCCCAAATCAAGTGATTACAGCTAACATTTTTGAACATTTAATAAACAAACAACAACAACAAACCTCTCGTGATACATCTCATCAAAACCTTGTCCCAGCCCTATACAATGTGTCCTATTATTGTCCTAATTCTGTGAGTTATAAATGGAGAAGATGCAGCATGGGGCAGACATATGTCTGGTAAATAGCAAAGCTGAGATTCAGGCCTAAGGAGTGTGTATCTATCCAAGGACCAGCGTCCACGCACAAGGCCACTAACCAAGCAATCCTGCAAGCCGCAGGATTCTAGGGACACTTCAAATATTTTCAAAATAATACCTGAGAGATTGTTTTGATATACTAAAAAAAAAAAAAAAAATTACATGCTCATACCTGGGTGAAGATTTCACAAGAGAAACTCTCCCAAGTATCCCATAAACTCTAATGTTGTGTGAAGTTTTTAAACTACTGGCCCTAAGAAAACTGTAGTTGCAGTCACTAAAATGAGGCTGAAAGAAGGGGGCGAGGAATGTTTTATAATAAAAAGGGATTAGGACCTGATACTTGATTCGTAGAACTCAGTGCAAAATGAAAATGATGGTGCCCTTGTTCAAAAAGCACTAAAAATTTCAAGATGGGGAGAGCAGGGCATTAGATGAAGCTCACGGGGGCCTCTGCATGTGGGGCCACAAAGGGATCTGTGTCTAGGTCCCCAAAAGGGGTCACACTGGACTGGAGAGGAATGAGATATCATCGCTGGGGAACAGCGCAGGAGCTCAGCTGCCTTTGTTGGGTGCTTTTTCCAGAATTAACTATAAAATCAAAATCTCAACCTGGAACATTCAACGCCTCTAGATGTTAACTCACAACAAGGTACAGTTTTAACTGCTTTTCACTACTACAAAATAGCCCGAACAAGAAGAAAAAAGATCATCTTGTGCTATAAATCATGAAAATAACAGAGATTTCCAAACATATCCTAAATGAAAACAATAAATAACTTGACATAGCATGCTGGAAGAGCTTTCCTAACAGACCGGGTGTTCACATTTTTTAATATTCCTATTGGTGATCTCCCGGTGTTTTCTAATTATTGAAAATATAAGGAAACCACTTGAGGGGCATAATACGTGACGAGTCCTTTATTACACATCTTAGAAGAACTTTTCAAAATTAACAAGCCCTGAGACAAAGTAGATGTGATCTAATAAAACTTTTGGATAATATTTGCAATGTGTTATAACAATAAAAAAAAAATACTTATTTTAGTGTGAACAGAGCAGTGACAGCAATGATAACAAAAAAAAAAAAAAAAAAAAAAAAAAAAGACCTTCAATGAAGGAGAACAGGGAGCTCTGAGTCAGAACAGCCCCTCCCTGCGGCCACTCACTGGCCATCAGAACAGCTCAACAGCAGCTTGTACAAGACGACAAACACAGAAATACATGTACACCTGCCGTTTTAGAAAACAAACCAGATGTTGTTTGCATTTCTGGATATCCGGACTGAATTTTCTTTTGCCAATGGAAACTTAAGCTGTCAAGGATGGTGTATATTTTTAAATTTCCAGAGACTAGTACTACATTTTGGTCACCGAAACACAGGGGTGTCCTCTACAGCTTTCTGTTGGTTTTGTTTGTTGGTGTTCTGATTTGAAATCTCAGGGTTCTCTGGATGTTTCAAACATTATTTTTTTCTTTGCCAGGACAGAAATAGCAATGCAATAACAAAATGTAATCTCAACCCATACAATGGGTACTGAGCCCACTCCGTTGTCAGCACGGAGGCTCCTGACAAATAGGGAGCAGGTGATGGATTCCCAGCGTCCTCACCTGGAGACTAAGTCTGATGCAACTACCAGCTCCAGGCCCGAGGGTGAGGAAGAGGGTGGCAGGGGTGACACTCTGGAACTCACTACTAACAGCACAACGCAGGGGTGTCCAACCTTGTTGTTTCTTCTGCCACACATTGAAAGGAGAGTTGTCCCGGCTGCACATTAAATAGACGCTAATGAAAGCTAATTAGCAAAAAAATGATCCGTGCATACTTTTCGTGATACCCAACACTACAGATAACCCAAAAAAGTCCTCACAAAATCAGCATGCGACTGGTCGGACACCCCTGTACTGAACAGTTTCTGCATCAGAGACTCTGGGCCACACCAATCGTGGAGCTTTCCAGGATACACCTGGTAGGAGGCACAAAGCCAGCTCTGGCAAATTCTGTTCCACTTAGTCAGCTGTGAGCTGAGCATAGCCTTCCAGAAGCTTCTTCAGATAGATCTAGGTTTGAATCCCAGCCCTGTGACTTACTCTAATTAGTCATGTGACACAAGGCCAGTGAGTTCTTACCTGTCAGTACTTAATCCACAGGATTGTGGATGGATTAAGCCACCTACCTGGCGAGTGGTTCAACATCTGGGAAGGTAGCTGATGCCCTGCACATATTCCTCTACCGGCGGCTGGATGATGCTTTACCAAACCGCCTTCCCACTAACACCAGCCTGGGCAACCTCCTCAGAAAACCTGGCACATACAGAAAATGCATGTTGCCAAGAAGGACCCTGGGCCCTGGCTTGACTTTTACTTCAGAGTCCATGAGTCCGGGACATCTAAACAAAGAGTCTGTTCAATTTTGAAACAAAGAAAACCAAAGGTACTAATAGGGAAGATCCAGAAATGTCTCATCCCACCCTTAGTTCCTCAGACATCACGTCTTTGGAAGAAAAATACTGCAAGCCAAGGTGTCACCCTCTAGTTTTAGACAACTGCGCCCACAGACCAAGAAATCAAAGAAACTATTCAAGCACCCAGGTTTATGAGGCTAAAACAATGAAGAAAAAGCCAAAAAGTGCAACTTCCCAAGCCTGACTAGAAGTAGATCCATCGAGCTACTTCCGCGTAGCAATCAGCAAGGCCCGGCCTGAAACTGCCTCTACCGAGATACAGCCAACGTGGTACCATGCCACTGGCCCGACCCTGTCAGGCACCTCATCCCCCACCTTCTTTCCCTGCCCCTTCCCCATGCTCTATATAAGTGGCTGCTTGACACATTAAAGTTGAGTTCCTGCTTAAAAAAAAATAAATAAAAATAAATAAATAATAAATACTGTCTTACAATAAAAGTAATAAGCATTTTAAAAGTAAAAAAAAAAAAAACTATTAAGAAATGAGTATAATTGTGATGGATGTGTTACTTAGTTCAATGTAAGCATTTCACACTGTATATCAAAGCAGTACCCTGAACCCCATAAATAAATCAATGTACAAAGTTATCATTTAATAAAAAATAATAAAAATAAATAAATAAATGTTTTTTTTTTTAAAAAGAAAGAAATCTCCACCTACCCTGAGGTCATGAATGGTATTTTTATTTGGTGTAATGATCCCAGAGTGGAGCTGCAGAGAATATGTCTGGAATCGTTTTCATGACCCACAGGCAGGGCCCCAGGGATTATCATAAGCATTTCTGAAATGGCTGGTTGGAACTGTGACTTTGCTGGGCCAGGCCACATTTAACCAGGACACTCCCAGCACAGAGGGAGGCTGTGTCTCTTCTCCCCATGGCCCAGAAATCTGCTTATAGGTAAAATGAAGTTAACTTAAGTGTCAAGGGAAACAGTGACGTGCAGAAGTCAAATGGGTGTTTATACCATATACCAAGGTTGTTTATGCCATTTATCACCCACCTATGTGACCCTCAAAATAACTTGTCAGACCAGGCGCCATCTGCTAGAAAGCAGATTCTGCTTCCATTCTGGCAGCCTGAGGCTCAGCCTTGTTCCACACAATTGGGCCATGGAGTGGAGGGAGGCAGGGAGAGTCTATGCCAAACATCTGCCTGCAGCACAAGCCACTGCCTCGTCCTTACTGTGACTGGCAGGAGTCATGAGTACTCGAATGAGATGCTTAGAAATGCCAGCTGTCCACCAGGGAGCGGGTAGGGAAGGTCCCAAGCACCACCTCCTCACCTTGTCAAGCCTATCTGGGCCATGCAGGCAGTTTACTAATTAAGTTGAAGCCTAGCCCCTCAGTAAAGAGGGTTTTGCTTTCCTCTTCATTATTTCACATGTCAGTGCGAATTATTTTAAGAAGACTCACAGGTTCAGTATTTGAAGAAAGGTTTTCAAAGTCTTTGAGGGGAAAGAATTTGAGGTGTGGATTCATGATAATAGAATATTCATTCTATTGAGAAGGTAGGTTTTTTATTTCAAGTATCAAAGCACATTTGCAATGTTTGCTTAAATAACATACATATTTATCAAGAGATAGGGCGACAGATTTTGTTCTGAAGAAGGGGTGTTCCCACCTACATGCTGGCTAGTGAACAGGTCACGTGAGACTCTGGGAGAGCCAGAACCCCTGGCAGCCCAGACCGAGAGCTGCCAGCAGAGTTGCAGACGGCGACATATTCCAGGACTTCCCGGTCCCCTGTGCAGTTGAGTGTACATGTGTGATTTCCTGATGAGGTACAACAAGTGTGTGTGTGTAAAGAACTTATTTTTAACAAAGTTATTATACTAAATAATTTTATATCCCAAATCTTGAGGCAAGAGTTGACATTAGGAAGGACATTTCTTTTTAATTGCTTGAGATTTGTCAAGGGTACAAAGAATTAGGTTACACTGATTGCGGTTGTTAGGAAAAATCCCTCTTGTAAATGTGTCCCACCCCAAAGAGGTGTGCCATATACCATGACCCCCCAATTCCCCTCTCTTTCCCTCTCCCTAATCCCTCATTCCCCTAACCCACTCCTTGTATTAGCTCGTCTACTGCCTTCATGTTAGAATTGAGTACACTGGATTCTTACCTCTCCATTCTCGTGATACTTTACTAAGAAGAACGCATTCCACCTCCATCCAGGTTAATACAAAAGATGTAAAGACTCCATATTTTTAAGTGTCTGAATAGTATTCCATGGTATATATATATATATATATCAATCACAGCTTGTTAATCCATTCCTGGGTTGGTGGGCATTTAGGCTGTTTCCACACTTTGGCGATTGTAAATTGAGCTGCGATAAACAGTCTAGTGCAAATGTCCTTATGATAAAAGGATTTTTTTCCTTCTGGGTAGGAAAGGAATGGGATTGCAGCCCAGTAATGGGATTGCAGGATTGAATGGGAGGTCTAGCTTGAGTGCTTTGAGGGTTCTCCATACTTCCTTCCAAAAAGGTTGTATGAGTTTACAGTCTCACCAGCAGTGTAAAAGTGTTCCCTTCTCTCCACATCCACGCCAGCATATGCAGCTTTGAGACTTTGTGATACGGGGTATTCTCACTGGATATAGGTAATAGCTTAGGTAATTTTGATTTGCATTTCTCTGATGATCAGGGAAGATGAGCATGTTTTCAAATGTTTGTTAGCCAGTCTGTCTTTACCAGAGAAAGTTTTGTTGATATATCTTTCCTAGTGTAGATGGGATTATTGACTCCTTTTCTTTTTTTTTGTATTAAACCATATATACATAGATCATGAATACATTTATGCCTTTGTGGAATTCAATGTGTTCTTTGTACAAATTAGAGTGCTTAGTAACATCCTACTAATTAACATACCTTTCACCTCGTTTACTTAACCACAGTGTTAAGACATTTGTGTTTAATACTTGATAGATTTGACTCATACCCTTGCAATAAGGAGGGAAGGGGAGGCAGAGGGGAAGGGAGGCGAGTGGTTCGATAAAGGGTGGGTTAATGGTGGGACTACACCTATGGAGCATATTGCAAGGGTATTTACTCCTTTTCTATTGATTTATTTGAGTTCTCCATAGATTCTAATCATCAAACCTTTGTCAGATTCACACCCTGCAAATATCTTTTCCCATCTGAAGGTTGTCTTTTTGTTTTGCTTGTTGTGTCCAGAAGCTTTTCGGATTAATTCAGCTTTTTGTTTTGTTTGTTGTGTGCAGAAGTTTTTCAGCTTAATTAAGTCAGATTTGTTAATTTTTGTTGTGGTTGAGATGGCTGCTGAAGCCTTTGTCATAAAATCTTTCTCCAATCCAACACCATCAAGAGTTTTCCCCTGCTGGGCGCGGTGGCTCACGCCTGTAATCCCAGCACTGTGGGAGGCTGAGGAGGGAGAATTGCTTGAGCTCAGGAGTTTGAGACTCGCCTGAGCGACAGTGAGACCCCGACTCATGAAAAAAATGGAAAAACCCAGCCTGGCGCAGCAAGCTCCTGTAATCTCAGCGGCTTCTGGAGGCTGAGGCAGCGGGGTGCCCGCAGCCCGAGTCTGAGGTTGTGGTGAGCTACCACGCCCACTGCACTCTGCTTAGGGGCATAGGGTGGGACCCTGTCTCAACAAAAAAAAAAAAAAAAAAGAAGAAGAAGAAATAAAAAATAAAGCAACGAAATAAAATAAAAAAGCCAAAAAAAAAAAAAAAAAAAAAAAGAGTTTTCCCCACACTTTCTTTTAAGATTTGTATCATTTCATGTCTTAGAGTTAGGTCTCTTATCCATCTTGAGTCAATTTTTGTAAGGGGTGAAAGATATGGGTTGAACTTCAGTCTTTTACATATGGTTACCCAGTTCTCCCAGTAATATTTGTTGAATAGGGATTCTTTCCCCTAGGCTTTTTGTTTGGTTTATCATATCAAAGATCAGATGGCAAGTAGAGACTGGTTTCATCTCTTGGTTTTCTATTCTGTTCCATATGTCTATGTCTCTATTTTTGTGCCAATACCATGCTTTTGTTTGTTGGTTTGCTTGTTTGTTTGTTTTATGAGACAGAGTCTCACTCTGTCATCCTCAGTAGAGTGCTGTGGCATCAGAGCTCACAGCAACCTCTAACTCTTGGGCTTAAGCAATTCTCTTGCCTCAGCCTCCCCAAGTAGCTGGAACTACAGATGCCCACCACAACGCCCAGCTATTTTTTTGCTGCAGTTTTCATTATTGTTTAGCAGACCCAGGCCAGGTTCAAACCTACCTGCCTCCATGTACGTGGCCAGCGCCCCAACTGCTGAGCTATGGGCGCCAAGCCCATCATGCTGTTTTGATTACTGTGGACTTGTAATATAGCTTGAAGTCTTATAGGGTAATCAGAAGGACATTTTTAAATATAACTAGTAGATGTTCTATAAAAGTATGGCACTCTAGAGTTACAAATTTATCTTACATAATTATATAAATTTAAGCAATGATTCAAAGGAAGAGCTCCGCCTCTCCTGGGGGTGCTCATGGCCAAGCAGCAGGGCTTATACAGAGCTAACATCCCATGACCTGTCTTGACTTAGGAAAAAGAAATAGCAACCACTTCAAAGGAAGGGTGCTGAGGACAGTGTAGTTCTCCTGGCCAGTCTTTCCTCCTGCCTCCCGGCCCTCATGCTGCCCACTGGGTCCAAGGTCAACTTTCCAGTGACGATAATGGCATTACTAGTTCATGGCAGAAATAGTACCCAGGCTTTCGTTTCCTGGAAGTTTTGAGATCAGTTTGGGTGGGGGTTTCAGGGAAAGGGAAGGAAAATGATGTTTGTAGCTAAATAGTTAAGCAGAGCTGAATAATGTACAATAATGAAGGTATTTCGGGTTGGGTTTGTGGTCTCCTTGCTGGAGGCCCCTGTCTTAAGTTAATGACACTTTTTTTTTTTTTTTTGCAGTTTTTGGCCGGGGCTGAGTTTGAACCCACCACCTCCATCATATGGGGCCAGGGCCCCACTCCTTTGAGCCATAGGCGTTGCCCAGTTAATTACACTTTTTAAATATTAGCTCTATTGAGGTGTAATTTATATACCATAAATGTGGCCTTAAAGTGTACAGATCATCGGTTTTTATTGTGTTCACTAAGATGTGCAACGGTCACCACTGTCCAGTTCCAGAACATGTTCCACAGCCCCAAAGGAAGCCTCATCCTCATTAGCAGCAACTCCCTACTCCCCCAGCCCTTGGCAGCCACCACTCTGCTCTGTCCTTGTGGACTTGCCTGTCTGGACACTCCCTGTAAATGAAATCATGCAGCAGACAACCTTTTGTGTTTGATGTTTTTTACTTTAGCAGAATGTTTTCAGGCTCATCCATGATGTAGCATGTATCAGAACTTCATTCTTTCTATGGGTAATTAACATTTCATTGTATAGATAGATCAGAATTATTTATCCACTCATCAGTTGATGGACATTTGCATTGTTTTTACTTTATTATTATCATGAATGATCCTGCTATGGACTTCACGTACAAGTTTCTGTGTGGATGTAAGCTCCTAGTTCTTGAGCAGACACCTAGGAGATGAATGGCCGGATCATTCCCAAACTGCTTTCCAAAGCCACAGCCCCATTTCACCCTGCCTAGCCTAATGATGTAGCCACTGCTAATCTAATCTTACTAGGGTCTCAACGTTTCCATGGCTCCTAGCCAACTTATTAATGATCTCTTGCGCTATCTGTTGGTAGTAGAAGGAAATTTCAGTATCAAGGCAAAAGTTTGTTTAATTCATTCAAGGTTGTCCTTTGTGTGTATAAAGGTGACATAAAAGGACATAAGATACCTTCTGGAAGACATTCTTGTTTCTTAATTATACCTAAACCGTATCTCCAACTAGCATTGAGTCTGACAGTATATGAATAAAATGAACAAGTATGGTTAGATGAAAGAAAGTATCAGAAATCAGAATCCATGGGTTTTTTGTTTGTTTTGTTTTGTTTTTTGAGGCAGAGTCTTACTCTACCACCCTGGGTAGAGTGTCATGCCATCATAGCTCGTAGCAACCTCAAGCTCTTGTGTTCAAGCCATCCTCTTGTCTCAGCCTCCTATGTAGCTAAGACTACAGGTGTCTTCTACAAGGCCTAGCTATTTTTTTAAAAGAAGCAAAGTCTTGTTCTTGCTCATGCTGGTCTCAGACTCCTGAGTTCAGGTAATCCACCTGCCACAGTCTCCCAGAATGGTAGAAGTAAACCAAGGATTTCTTAAGGAAATCAGGGCTCATGAAAACTTGTCAAGATGAAGCCCCGAGGGAGCCTATGAGGAGTGACAAGAATCTCCCTGTAGGAAGTGGGGTGCCCAGTCACACTCCTCCAGGCCAGCACTACTCGCCTCCTTGGCACCAGATACTCTTGTGAGCACAGAGGGATTGCACAGAGGACAGACACTCTGAGCTCTCAAGAGGCTCGTGGTTTTGTAAGGACGTGAAAATAGCAGCACTAACTAAGCAAGAGGATTTCAGCTGGCCCCGGATAGACAGGGTGAGGTGGGGCAGAGCCACTTTACAGGGGCCACGAGGGTGACCTCTCCACACAGTCTCCCTATGTCCTCGCACAAAAGCTGCAGTGGTTCTTGTAGGAATCATGTTTTCTAGACTGTATAGTCTTTGCTGTGATGTTTGCAATAGGAGCCAAGGCAGTGCCTAGACAGACTTGGCCCCTGGCCAGGCAAGCAGGTGTGACCCTGGGGGAGGATCTCCCTTCCTCAGAGTCCTTCTCAACACTGCACGTTAGCCCACTCCTACAACTATTTTCTGGTTGAGTATTGGGCCACAGGAAAGAATGGAGTTAGAGGAAGTGTTTCATTATTTACAAATAACCCACATGCATTCATCTAATTTTACAAAGAATTTTACTATATCTTAAAATACAGCCAGGAGTGATGGTTCACACCTGTAGTCCTAGCACTCTGAGAGGCCAAGGCAGGAGCATCCCTTAAGTTCAGGACTTTGAGACCAACCTGAGCAAGAGCAAGACTCTATCTCTACTAAAAATAGAAAAACTAGCTGGGCATTGTGGTGGGCACCTGTACTCGGGAGGCTGAGCCCAGGAGTTTGAGGTTGCTGTGAGCTAGGGTTACACCACAGCAGTGTAGCCCGAGTGACAGAGGGAGACTCTGTCTAAATAAACAAACAAACAAACAAACAAACAACCTACTAGAAATGCTGGGGTCTATAGTCTCCATGCTGGCTGCTGCTATGTGAGCAGAGATACAAGCGTGGGTGCACCCTACACAAGGCAGGAGAGGGAGACAGTCTCAAAAGTGCCTCCAAACTCATGTCTTTCATGACCCTTGGATACTCTTAAAGATGATTGAGGACTAACGAGGTGTGGTGGTGGCACCTACAACCCCAGGTGGTTGGGATGATTACTTGAGCCCAGGAGCTGAAGATGCAGGGAGCTATGATCACACCAGTGTACTCCAGCCTGGGAAATAGACCAAGATCCCATCTCTTAAAAAAAAAAAAAAGTTATCAAGGACCCAAAGAGGTTTTTTAAATGTGGGTTTTATTAACATTTACCGTATTTGAAATTAAAACTGAAAAAAAATTCCAATACATTAATTTACCTTAATAACATTTCTTTTTTTTTTTTATGAAAAATAGTTTCTTTTTTCTTTTTTTTGCGACAGAGTCTCACTTTGTCACCCTCAGTAAAGTGCCATGGCAGCACAGCTCACAGCAACCTCAAACTCTTGGGTCCAAGCAATCCTCTTGCCTCAGCCTCCCAAGTAGCAGGAACTACTGGCACCCGCCACAACGCCCAGCTATTTGTAGAGATGGAGTCTCGCTCTTGCTCAGACTGCTCTCCAGCTCCTGAGCTCAGGCAATCCACCCACCTTGGCCTCCCAGAGTGCTGGGGTTACAGGTGTGAGTCACCACATCTGGTCCTGCAAAATACTTTCTAAAACAAAAAAGATTTAATGAGAAGAGTGACGTTGTTTTATGCTGTCTCAGATCTCTTTTGCCTGATTTTATAGGAAGCAGTGGATTAGCATCTGTGTTCTGAATTCAGTCTGTTATACTGTCATGCATCATGAGCCTCTGGAAAATGAGAGAATGAAAGTGAGAAAGGAAAATAAAGTCTTAGAAGACATTAGTTATGTCCTTGCAGGCCACTGGAAAGGCCTCACTGTGTGAATACCTCGTCTGAAGTCTTCATTTTCCAAATGAACCCTCCTGGAAGAGTTGTGAGTACTACGGCAATAATAGGTACAGAGAAATTAGCAACAGCATGACAAATTTTAAGAACATTTTATGCCCAAAATATGTGTTTGGTTAAAAAAAAAAAAATTCTGAGCTCTCTAAAGATGAATCTGATCCGTGGGCCATGCTGCTTTCCTCACTTGTGAGCACCACTGTGCCTTAAATCTCCTACAGCAAATTCCACTCTGTCCACACCCAACAGAAAGTGGTTCAGGAAGTCCTGGGCTGCCCTGTGAAGATTTGTGAGTAGTTATGTGCAGTAGTATCAGATGGGGGAAAACATGCGGAAATAACTGAAAGAATGGGCAAGTGAACTGCCAGCGTCAGGTAGCCGTCTGGCGACCATAAAGAAGACTTTCCACGTTTCCTTCTTTCCATCTGCTGGAGCTTGAGGAAATCTTGGTTGCCTTTACTTTGAATGGCTGATTTTTCAAATGACATTTGTCATTTGGCAGTCAAGAAGAGTAATACCAGCTATGATGAGGCCAGAGGAAGCCAATCATTTACTACATTAAAATATCAGTAAAATTTAAGCAGTGCCTGTGGCTCTGTGAGTAGGGTGCTGGCCTCATATACCGGGGGTGGCAGGTTCAAACCCATCCCTGGCCAAACTGCAAAAAAACAGCCAGGCATTGTGGTGGACTCCTATAGTGCCAGCTACTCAGGAGGTTGAGGCCAGAGAATCACCTAAGCCCAGGAGTTGGAGGTTGCTGTGAGCTGTGACACCACAGCACTCTACCAAGGGCAATAAAGTGAGACTGTCTCAAAAAAAAAAGTCAGTAAAATTTGTGTAAAAATGTGTAAATTTAACATTGTTTCGAATGGCATTGAGGCAGGAACCTCAATTTATCCTTAACCTGTCTGTCTGTGTTTCTAAGACTCCCTGGGCATGCCAGCCCCTGTCCCCCTCTCTCCTTCAGTCCCCAGCAGACATGCTCTTTCCTCCTTCCCCAGGACTAACCCCAGTCCTGGCTCTTGGGTACATGGTGATGTTGGGTTGGACAGCTGCCTTTCCAGACTGGACGGTTGGGAGGAGGATGGACTCAGTGAGGGTCTCTGCTCGTGTGTAGCCTCAGTTCCCAACACCTTTATCCTCCCAAGATGGGGAGCCTTGGCTCTTATTAACCTCTGGAGAAAAACCTGTGCGTTACATCACTTCAGACTCTTGAGTTGACTTTGTGAGACTTCTTCCAAAGTGGTCTAAAATCAGTTCCCCATCCCTTCGCCTTTCATGCATTTTGTACTTAGGTTTCAGCGGCATCCTGAATATCTCACAAACAAAATCCAGGAAAGAAAATGGATTTTTTGATTCTAAGAAATATTAACTTTGCTTCATATAAGTATCTCTATTTATTTCTAGCCCTTTATAATCTTTGGAATATTTCTTTTCTTTCTTTTAAAATTTTGAGAATTAGGGCGGCACCTGTGGCTCAAAGGAGTAGGGTGCCGGCCCCGTATACCAGAGGTGGCGGGTTCACCAAAAACTGCAAAAAAAAATTGAGAATTATTAAACAAATCAGAAAATAGTTCTGAAGTTAAAGTTAGTTGCTCTTTGTGTTTTTTTTTTTTTAATTACAAATGAGTTGGAAATGTTCACCTTCAGTTTTATGTTGTTATTTTTTTCTTTTTTCTTTTTGAGACAGAGTCTCATTATGTCACCCTCGGTAGAGTGCCATGGTGTCACAGCTCACAGCAACCTCAAAGTCTTGGGCTTAAGCGATTCTCTTGCCTCAGCCTCCCAAGTAGCTGGGACTACAGGTGCCCGCCACAACATCCAGCTATTTTTTTGTTGCAGTTGTTTAGCTGGCCCAGGCTAGGTGTGAACCCACCACCCTCGGTGTATGTGGCTGGTGCAGTAACCACTGTGCTATGGATGCCCAGCCGGTTTTATGTTGTTTTAATCAATACCCAAAGCCCTTGGCTGTGTGAAAAGCCTTCAGTAGGCTTCAGTAGCACCCTGCAGGTGCTCAGCACAGGTGGCCAGAGGGAAGTGTCTGCCTGGCCTGCTGCTCTCCTTTGGCCACACAGGCCTCACCCCTCTCACTCAGCACTGCAGACTTTGAAAGCATCTTTCCTTCTTAAGCAGAGGCACAGGAATAAAAGGGATAACAGTGCTGGAAATTATAGAATTACAGAAAACTACAAGGAAGGATGAACTTCTACCCTGTCGTGGAAAGGTGTTCTCTCTGCCCCCAGTGCTCCTCAGAGTCAATGCCCATCTCCAGCAGAGTCTGCAGCATGGGGAATGTGCCACCTCGCCCTGAAGGACTCGAGTTGACAGGGCTCCCTTCTCAGCAACCCATGTCTCTGTTGCAGTCCTGTGTGTCCCTGGGACTTTATGAGATTCATATGGTACGCCTCTCTGCTTCCTGTCATTTCCCTTCTGGTATCTCCAAGGTCTTTTTCCAAGAGAGGCCATGGTAACATATGGTGCCTCTTAAACTTCAATGACTAGCCACGCATAGGGATGGCCCTAGCCCCAGAGGGGTGCAGAAGTTGACAGCAGTCTTCAAGGGTGTCTCGGACCTCACATCCTGCGTGTACTGCTGGCCGCAGGAGCCCACACCTGAGGAGAGAGCACTTTGTACCTCTGAGCACCTGTGCTGTTAGCTTGCTCTATTACAGAACTTTGTACGTCTGGACTCTGATCACTTCCCTCTTTGGAAAGTTGATTTCCAAGTTTATCTGCTTTTCTTGCTAGGAAAGTTCATCTTTGGGTAATCTTTCTAACAGTTGAAAATTCAGTGAGGCTAACTGCAGTTAGAGCCTGCTGGCACATAAATTATAGCAAGAATATATGAGCCTATTTTCTGGAAGAAATTCGGATGTCTCTTTTTCATTATTTGTTTATAAGATTATGTAGAAAACAAAAACTTCCTGAAATTTTGCATTCCCAGCCTCAGCAAGTGACTAGATAATATGAGAAAATCCTGGCCTGAATCTCTCAGTAGCCTTTTACCTGCCTAGAAAGCCAGTTCACTTGCTGAAATGCACCGAATGAGGAGACGTGGGTTTGGTTTTTCTTTTTCTCTAAAGGCCCATATAGGTTTATAGCTTCTGTCAGTGCTTGCTCAGCTGTTCCTTGAGTGTTTCATCGTTAGGAGTATGTGTGCATGGGGCAGGGAGAGAAGCAGAAGAAATCATTCTAGACTCAGGGCTGATGGGCGGGTATGTGCAAATCTCACCTGCCAGCCCCAGCCTTGCCCTGTCCACCCTGCCTCTCCAGATCTCTGCATTCCATCCCTAGATGTGCACCTGTTCACTTCTCTGTATCAGACCTGAGACCTGGAACAGTCTAACGGTGGAAGGCAAATGTTAGATGCTGACAGAGTGCTTTAAAAGTGAGTGGGCTGGCCAGCACACAAAGGCAACAAAGGGGGGGAAGGGCAGACATATCAGAAAGGAAGAAATAAAACCATCCCTATTTACAGATGACACTGTGGTCCATGTAGAACATCTCAAGGAATCTTCAGAAAACAAACAAGCACCCCAAAAAGCCCTCCTAGAATAAATAAACACATTGAGCAAAGCTGCAGGATAAAAGATTAACATACAAATACTAGCAAGTAACCCTTGGAAACAAAAGCTAAAAATATGATACAACTAAAAATTAAATATTTAGGTACAAATGTAACAAACCATATACAGGACTTGTCGAAAATACAGAATGCTAATTAATCGGAGACGATCTAAACATGCGAAGAGGTGTGCTGTGGTCGTGGTTGGTACAGAGAGGTGTTCTGTGGCAGTGGTTGGTGCAGAGAGGTGTTCTGTGGCTGTGGTTGGTGCAGAGAGGTGTTCTGTGGCAGTGGTTGGTGCAGAGAGGTGTTCTGTGGCAGGGGTTGGTGCATGCAGAGAGGTGTGCTGTGGCAGGGGTTGGTGCAGAGAGGTGTGCTGTGGCAGGGGTTGGTGCAGAGAGGTGTTCTGTGGCAGCAGTTGGTGCAGAGAGGTGTGCTGTGGTCATGGTTGGTGCAGAGAGGTGTGCTGTGGCAGCGGTTGTTGCAGAGAGGTGTTCTGTGGCAGCGGTTGGTGCAGAGAGGTGTGCAGTGGGCATGGTTAGTGCAGAGAGGTGTTCTGTGGCAGTGGTTGGTGCAGAGAGGTGTGCTATGGCAGCGGTTGGTGCAGAGAGGTGTGCTGTGGCAGCGGTTGGTGCAGAGAGGTGTGCTGTGGCAGCAGTTGGTGCAGAGAGGTATTGTGTGGCAGTGGATGGTGCAGAGAGGTGTGCTGTGACAGTGGTTGGTGCAGAGAGATGTTCTGTGGCAGTGGTTGGTGCAGAGAGGTGTTCTGTGGCAGCGGTTGGTGCAGAGAGATGTTCTGTGGTCGTGGTTGGTGCAGAGAGGTGTTCTATGGCAGTGGTAGGTGCAGAGAGGTGTGCTGTGGCAGCAGTTGGTGCAGAGAGGTGTGCTGTGGCAGTGGTTGGTGCAGAGAGGTGTGCTGTGGCAGTGGTAGGTGCAGAGAGGTGTGCTGTGGCAGCAGTTGGTGCAGAGAGGTGCTCTGTGGCAGTGGTTGGTACAGAGAGGTGTGCTCTTGCTGTGGTTGGTGCAGAGAGGTGTCTGTGATGGCTGTTGGTGCATAAAGGTGTGCTGTGGCGGTGGTTGGTGCAGAGAGGTGTTCTCTGCAGAGAGTGTGCTGTGGCCACTGTTGGTGCAGAGAGGTGTGCTGTCGTTGCAGTTGGTGCAGAGAGGTGTGCTGCAGCCACAGTTAGGAGCAGCTGTGGAAATGCTCATTTTCCAAAAAGGCATTAAGACCCATTAAAATTCTAGAAAAATGTTGATAGATGTGCACAGGCATATATTAAACTTATGTGGAAATGCAAAAGGAAAGCTGGAGTAGATAAAACAATATTGAAAACAATTGAAGTGGGAGGAATTAGTGTGCCCAATTTCAGATTATGTGATTGTAGTGGTAATTAGGACTGTGGTGCTGGTGAAGAGATTAGGACAGATCAAGGCAGAGAACCAAGAGCAGGCAGGTAGACCCTCAGGAGTGTGGTCATCTGGCTTCTGACCAAGGTGTAAAATAAAACAACTCAACAGAGGAAGGATGGGCTTTCAACAGATTATACATCCATAGGCAAAAAAAAGGATCTCAGCCTAAATTTCACGTTTAAAACATTAACTCAAAATGGATCTGAGGTTTAAGTATAAAACATAAACCTATAAAACTTTAAAGGGAAAACCTTGGATGCTAGGACTGGGTGAGTCTTTGTGGGCTTCACAGCAACAGCACAATTCATAAGAAAAAAGTTGGTAAATTGGGCTTTATCAAAACCAAAAACTTATACTCTGAAAAAGACGCTGCTAAGAAAATAAAAAGACAAACTACAGACAGGGAGAAAATGTTTGCAAATCTCGTATCTAGAATAGAAAGAGAACTCTCAAAACTCAGCAATAAACTCAGACATGAGGCTGGGTGTGGTGGCCGTGCCTGTAGTCCCCGCACTCTGGGAGGTCCAGGCGGGTGGAGCGCTTGAGCTCACGAGTTCAAGGCCAGTCTGAGCAAAAGTGAGACCCCTGTCTCTACTACAAATAGAAACCCTGAAGCAAGAGGATCTCTTGTGCCCAGGAGTTTGAGGTTGCTGTGAGCTATGATGATGCCATGACCCCTACCCAGGGCTACAGAGTGATAAGACTCTATCTCAAAAACAAGCAAACAAATAAACAAAGAAATGAGTTACTGACACACGCTACAGCACGGATGAACTTCAAGAACATTAAGGGAAAGAAACTAGTCACAAAAAAACACATGTTGAGTGATTCCATTTATAGGAAACATCCAGGACAGGATAATTAATAAAGACATAAAAAGTAAATTAGTGGTTTCCAGGGGCTGGAAGGAATGAGAGTACTGCTTAGTAGATACAGGATTTGTTTGGGACTGATAAAAATGTTGAAATTAGATAGTGGTGACGCTTGCATAACCCCGTCAATATACTAAAAAGTGGTACCCTTTATGTGGGTAAATTTTTGGTATGTGAATTATCTTAATTTTAAAAGTCGCATTCATGCTTTTTATATTAATATTATTATTGTACAATAAAGAATTTGGGGTATTCATACCATATCACACCTTATACAGAAGGGATTGTTACTGTTTTAATGAACTATTAGCAATCCCTAGAAACATTAATAAAAATATTTGGTCTCTTTCTTTCTTTTTTTTTTTTTTTCTTTTTAGAGAGTCTCACTTTGTTGCCCTCAGTAGAATGCCATAGCATCATAGCTCACAGCCACCTCAAACTCTTGGGCTCAAGTGATCCTCTTGCCTCAGCCTTCCAAGAAGGTGGGACTACAGGTGCCTGCTACAATACCAGGCTAGTTTTTAGAGACAGGGTCTCACTCTGGCTCAGGCTTGTCTCGAACTCCTGAGCTCAGGCAATCCACCCACCTTTGCCTCCCAGAGTGCTAAGCCACTGCACCCAGTGGTATTTATTTTTTATAGTAAATATAATCTTTATTGTAGTAAAATATGTATAATATTTACCATTTTAACCATTTTAAGTATACTATTTGGAAAATGTAATTTAGTATGTGCATATATCTTGATACATTTTCATTTAAAAAGTATATTGGTACCATAAATTAAAATATAGCTCTAGAAACTTGTCATTTTCCTGGGAGTGAGTCTACAGATGCTGTGCCAGCTCCCCGACCCCTGCCTGCCACTGAGCAGGTGTCCCCTACCCATTTCTGGCTGCTCTTCACATGCAACTGGTGTTTAGATAACAGCAAGGGGGTCTGGTGGATGTGGTGGGTAGGTGGCTGTCCCTTCAAAGGTGACCTGTCCTTTTCTTCCCACACTTTCTGGAAGGTGTCTGCCCATGGGAGCTGTGCTCCCAGCCCAACCATTGCCTCAGACCTGGAGCAGGTGAGGAGGACCCAGCTGCCTGCACTCCAAACGCAGAGATGGGGACCATAGCACTTCTATCAAGTATTGGCAGGCAACTTTTTATTGTGGAAACTTAATGACCCAAATTTTTATACAGATGCGTTTTATGCAAGCTGTAGATTATACTCCAGGAAATTTATTCTGGCATAATGATACTATCAAATCATAACTACAGTGACTTAATCTGTATGTCCTTTTTCTCTTTAAACATTTATTTAAAAACCTTTAGTAAAAACTTTTATTGGCTTTTGAAAAGACAAGCTTATGGTTGCCACTCTCCTTCCAGATAACTTACTTGTTTGAACATTTTTAAATAATGGCTTTTAAAAAATAAAGTGTTTCTTCTGCAACAAAATGAATCCTCATACACAAATGAATAGTAAGGCATGAATTTCAGTGAGAAGAACCACAGTGTTAGCTGTACACCAAGTGTGTCCCCATCAGAGTCTGGGGCAGGGGTCCTCAAACTCCACATGAGGCGGTGTGATTGTATTTGTTTCCATTTTGTTTTTTTACTTCAAAATAAGATATGTGCAGTGTGCATAGGAATTTGTTCTTTTTTTTTTTTAAACTATAGTCCGGCCCTCCAATGGTCTAAGGGACAGTGAACTGGCCCCCTGCTTAAAAACTTTGAGGACCTCTGGTCTGGGGTCATTGGCAGGAATGTGTGAGCTGCCCAAGGTGAAGCTGTCAAAATCATAACTATTTTTATAAAACAGTAGAGATGCTGTTTTATGAGCTAAGCATTTTATCTAACACATAATTATCCTTTACCTAAGAATCTGCATTAAATATAAACAATGTAATCTGCCCAAGCTTTTAGAATTAGCCAGTGGCATCTTCTAAATAAATAAAAGTCATTTAATTCAAATATAACCTTTCTAAGGCTGCATGCCTAGAGCAGCAATTCTCAAAGAGAATTCCAAGAAAACACTGGTTTCTCAGGATATTGTTAATGACTACACCTAAAAGGATTTCATGGTTATAAACTGAAGAAACATGGGTTTCGTAGGAGACTACAGGTGCCCTCCACACGGAGTTCTCCAGAGCCTCTGGATTCTCAGCCCGGCAGCAACAGGGAGAACGCAGTGCCCCCTGCAGTGGCATGGTCCAAGCAGCCCTGCCGACCACAGGAGCCTGTTTTCATGGATTTGACTCCACAGAACACTTTTTTGGAAACTCCAAAAATTTAGCAAAATTGGTAAGCACCTGTCACTTTCTAGAAAGGGTTGTTTATTTTTCCAACTGTACAAAGAGAATTTTTTTACATTCATCTTTTATCATACCATTAATATTACTGTTCCTTCACAGAGTAACTCTGGGATTAAAATCCTGTCTTAAACTTGGTAAGTTTTTGAGCAAAAACCAATGTAGACATTTAAAGCATTAACAGTGAGGACACATAATCTGGCAGCATCAGCTGGCCGGTGCGGGGCCCTAACTGAGCACAGAAGCCCTGGCACTACTCCTGCTGCAACACCAACAGCTGAGCCCTGAGCTGCCCTGACATCCCAAGGCCCAAGCATCAGTTGACTTTCCTAAGGCCTCACGGTGTTTAAAGGCAGAACTAAAGCAAGATGAGTCTCCACGCTGAGGCCCAGCCTGTGCTTTCCCAGTCAGCAAGGGGTCAGTCAAGGTGGGAGCTGGGTCTCGGAAGTGCAGTCAGGTCTGATGCGGGAACCGTGTAAGTGGGATCAGACAGTGTCTGTCCTTTTGTGTCCCACTGTATTATTTTATATAAGTTCCATATTATATAAGTAATTTATGTTTGTTTTTGGAAAATGATGTAAATACACAATCAAAAGAGGAAAGTAAGTATCACTTCCAAGCTCTGCTCAGATAACCATGAAAAATATTTTTACATCTTTCACTCTTTTCCTTTGGCTTATTACATATAGTCCCATGCATAGATACATACATGGAGGCTCTATAATTTTTTGGCTGCCTTTTACTTAGCAAGATATTACAAACACGTTTCCATGCCCTTAGGTATTTTCTACACAACCATTTCAGTGACTGCACTGTTGCCTTGTGCAGATGTGTCACCGTGTAATGGATGAGCTCCTGTTCTTGCGCAGTGGGTCCCTCTGTGTGTCACCGTGTAATGGACGAGCTCCTGTTCTTGCATGTGTCACCATGTAATGGACGAGCTCCTGTTCTTGCGCAGTGGGTCCCTGTGTGTGTCACCGTGTAATGGACGAGCTCCTGTTCTTGCACAGTGGGTCCCTCTGTGTGTCTGTTTGTCTTTGTGCCCTCTGTCCACCCTGTCTGAGGTACCAACACCTTAGTTATAGCCCCATGGCATTAGGGGTGGTGTCCCTTTCTCCTTCTGCCAGCTCACTGGCCAGGCACTTCACAGGTATTTGATGATGAATACCTCTGACAGCATCTTTTCTTGTTCCAGACAGTGGGACTTTTCAGTTTGATTGACTCCCTGTGGCCCCCAGCCATATTGCTGAAAGCACCTGCCACAGCCAGTCTTATAAAGAGGTTAACCCAGTACAGAACGTCTCCATGCCAGGGCTGGGGGCCAACCACCTTCACCGCATCCTGCACAGGCCTCGTCCCCAGAGGCAGCAAGCAGCCCTGTCCATTTGTGGTGACCTGTGATATAAGCTGGGATGGGGATTTAGACCCACCTGCTCTATCTGGAGCCCCAGCCCCGGCTGATCTCCCTGGTGCTGCATACCATGTCCCTTGAGGTTACTTTTTTTTTTTAATTTCAGGTAAATTTGATGATACAAAGAACTAGGTTACGAAGTTTGCATTTGTTAGGTGTAGTCCCTGTTGTGAGTTGTGTCCCACCCCCAGGCAGTACACCATATGCCCGCACATTGGGCCTGTCAGGTGGGGCACACCAAGCCCCTTCTTCCCTCCTTTCACTCCCCCTCCCTCCACCTCAACCCATCTTGAATTGAAATGAGTGTTTCTCTTATATGGGTGTGAATTAGATCATCTTCTGGCTTCATATGAGTATTGAGCATATTGGATATTTGCCTTTCCATTCTTGTGCTACTTTATCTAAGAAGAATGGGTTTCAACTCCATCAGGTAAGGTTTTGTCTTTTTTGTAAGGTTTTCATCTTTCTTACGGGTGATTAGTATTCTAAGGTGTTTATTAATCCATTCCTGAGGTGGTAGGCATTCAGATGTTTCTACATCTTAGATCACTATAAATTGAGCTGAGATAAATGATCCAATGCAAATAAAATGATTTTTTTTCTGGGTAGATGCCTAGTTATGGGATTGCAGGGTCAAATGGGAGGTCTTGAGTTCTTCAAGGTTCTCTATACTTCTTTCCAAAGAAGCTATATTAGTTTGCAATCCCACCAACAGTGTAAAGGTGTTCCCCTCTCTACACATCCACGCCAGCATCTGCAGCTTTGGGATTTCGTGTTGTGGGCTAATCTCCCTGGGGTTAGGTAATATCTCAGGGTCATTTTGATCTGCATTTCTCTGATAATTAGAGACAATGAACATTTTTTTCATATGTTTGTTAGCCATTTGTCTGTCTTCAGAGAAGGTTCTGTTCATGTCTGTTGCTCAGTGATAGATGGGATTGTTTGTTCTTTTTTTGTTGATTGAGGTTACTTTTTGATAACTCCTTAACTCCCAATCCTCACTTGCTGTCGCAACAATCAAGGCCTCAGCCTCATGCCCAGGCAGACACAGAGGGTTTTACCACCACCTTCCAGTCCATTGTAAAACCAGCACTCAGTCTCTGAGGAGAGCAGAGCTGATGTGACTCCTGGATAGTCACAGAGTCCGAGGTCACCAGGCACATCAGACGCATATGGTGAAGGTTCACAAGTACCAAAGTAGACTCAAAAGCCTTCCCTCCGCGCCCTCCTGAGCTTTGTTCGCAGACTGGCCTGCAGCCACTTAGACCCACAGCTCCCAAGCCTGAAAATAAGGAGCCATCTTGCTTATCCAAAGTGCTACGACCGTGACCTTGTGCTGTGCCAAGCAGCATAGTAGTTGTCAGAAATGCTCATTTCTCCTCTTAAATAAGAGGAATTAATTTCTAAATGGTGTTTTCAAGGTACTCTGAAAAATAGATTTCTAAAATAAAACCTCAAATTGGTAATAAATTCCTAAGTACAGAGGTTCTTATACTTGTCTCGGAGTGAACAGTGCCCCACCCCCCACAGCATCCCAGAGAGAGGATGACCCCGTGGACAGACGCTCGTGGGGTCAGGGGCGCCTCCGTGGACAGACACACACACGGCCAGGAGTGCGTTCTAATGGTGCACTTGCATCTTTTCACAAGGCGTTCACAGAATACCTTTGGCTTTGTTTTAAACAGGTAAGAACTCATCTGCCTCTTCTTGCCTTTTGTTACATCCTCACGGTTCATCCATTTCTGGTACGAATTAATATAATTGATGAAGACCCCTTTTCTAAGCTTTACTAACCACCGATTACCTGGCTTCATATGAGTATTGAAGAGAGATCCTCCAGGTAATGTTTTTGTTTTTAGCTGCTTAAGAGATATCCTCCAGGTAATGTTTTTGTTTTTAGCAGGTTCCTCAAGTATTTTGCTGTGTGAGTTTCATGAGTCTCTTTCTCTGCCTGTCCAGGCTGATGATCTTGGTCCCCGTTGCTGCTTCTATGCCCAGGTGATATATCAAAGACCATAGGTAATCATCTGTCTATTTCTGTCTCTCATAAGGTGTTATAAGGTAAATGTATTATAAGGATTAAAAGCAATCTCTCTTAAGAATTAATGGAGTGCCAAAATAGAAAAGCATCCTTAGAATCCAGGTAAGCTGCCCTGTGCTGCAGTGGTGATGAACCCCTTCCTTGTGCAGGTGTGATTACCAGCCACTGTGCTAAGTACTAGGAGTAAACACCCCAAAGATTCTCGGCCCAGTCATGCTCATTCTTTTCTGACACTTAGGCTGGTTAAAGAAAGGGAAGAGGCACTGAAATCTCATTCCTGGGGTGGAAGTGGGGTTCTAAGGATTGAGGTCAGTGACTTCTGCAAATTCCAAGAGCCTTTAACAGCTGAAGGGCCCCCTCTGTGGCCCCTGTGAGACCGTGAGCAACTCTGGAGAACAGGAGTGGAGAGGAGCTTGTTGTCCAACCAGCTGGGAGTAGATGGGGTAACAGAAGTCCTCGGCATCTGATTGCACAAACTGCATTCTCTGAGAAACCCCTACTGGACCTTAACTCGTGGAGGAACATTCGTGTAAATCTAATCACCCGAGGCACAGAGCACATCCTGTTTGTTAGTCCTTCTCCGCTGGTGGCTACACGTGCCAGTACACATATGCCCTCTGTGCGTGGCTCCTTGGGGGTCTGTGTGAAGGAAACAAGCCAGGCCCAGGGTGCCTGTACCTCCTTGGGCTGTCAGAGTGTCTCCTGTGACCAGTCAGGTCAGAACGCCAGGGAATTGCCAGCAAGGGTTCTCTAGAGGAGGCAGGAAGCTGGGACCCGGGCAGGCGACCTGGGCACGAGATAGGATGGCACAGGGGTTGTCTTTTTAAACAGACTGTTCTGGGTTACCAAGGCCTGACCGAGCAAACCTCACAGCTTGTGAGTGTCACCATACACACTTGAGAGGAGTCTCCGTGAAGCCTGCATGCTTTGCACACAGCACAACTCAGCGGCCTGATTTGGGAGCCATTCTCTTCTGCTTAAGTGATCTATGAGTTATCTCCCATTGTTTTTATTGTGAACTCGTTCTTTGCATTTCTCTAATCGTTCCTAAGCAGAAGAGCTACAGAACGACTAAACGAGTATGCTCCTTCACACCAGTCAGTTCTCCATGATTGCATATTCAGGCATAGTATATCAACATACCTTTCATCTGTAGCAGGAGTAGGCAGACTGCGATTTTTTCCACTTAAAATGTAAAAAACTTAAATGTAAAAACCATACTTAGCTTGCAGGCCACACATAAGCAGATGGTGAGCTGGCTCAGCCACAGACCATAGTTTGTTGGTCTCAGGTCTACCGAGATCCCTAGTGTTCTTCAAATGCTGAGCAGGGCTGCAGGGGCAGGCGCTGTGAAGCAGGAGGAAGCACAACTGGACGGGTGTGTCTTGGTGTCCAGCAGGCTTTGCTGGGTGCACAGCAGGGTGCTTGGCAGGGGGGCCAGGGGAAGGCGTGGTCTGCCGAGCAGGCCGTAGGACACTGGCTCAGTACCTCAGGGTGTCACAGGTGCTGCAAGAACACTGCTGACCTGTGTAGGAGAGGCTTGTAGGACTTAATCTCACAGATTGCCTTTCCTTTCCTTCTCTGCAGAAGGTACAATCTATGTGTTTCTGCCACAGAACCTGAGCATTACCTGGTGTTCACTGGCACAAAGAGCACTCTGAAGTCTAAATAAAAGCACATTGCCCATTGAGAGAGAAGCAGAGAATTAAATTGTGAATGTCAATGGATTTCATTTAGTTCTTTATTATTATCGATATTTTTTTTTTGAGACAGAGCCTCAAGCTGTCGCCCTGGGTAGAGTGCTGTGGCATCACAGCTCACAGCAACCTCCAACTCTTGGGCTCAAGCAATTCTCCTGCCTCTGCCTCCCAAGTAGCTGGGATTATAGACACCTACCACAATGCCCGGCTATTTTTTTTCATTGCAGCTGTCATTGTTGTTTGGCAGGCCCGGGCTGGATGCGAACCCACCAGCTCAGGTGTATATGGCTGGCATGCCTTAGTCACTTGAGCCACAGGCGCTGGGCCTATTACTGATATTTTGCCATCTTTGTTTTCTGTGAGGGACTTTTCGGCTCATCATGTGTGTACCACTCTCTCTGAGCAGTGGGGGTGCCTTGTTCCCAGGACTGTCACTGACCCAGTGCCAGATGCCTGTTGATCCTGAAGTGACCCCCCACCCTGTTCACTGAGCTTGTGCAGTTGCCAAACCTTCTTGCCTCAGTTTCCTCATCTGTCTAGCGGGTGTGACATTCTCTCTCCGCATCTATCATAGTTGGTCATTCTGGGGTAAATTTAATAGTTTTGAAATGCCTTCTTTCCACTTACCCATTCACCTTTTCCTCTAGACAGCTGATTAGTGCCTCTGTTGAGGAAGTAAGAGAATGATTAAAATAAATCACCCAGTGGTATGCCTCAGTGTCCAGCTCAACAGGCAGGGGACAGGGCCTCAGCAAAGACAAGGGGGAGCACATGATGTGTCTTTGGCCTCCCCAGGATGAGGCACACTGAAGGTGACGTCATGTTCTTAGGCCATTTGTGGGCATGCTGTGGGTAGCATGCTGTCCTCAGAGCAGTCACTTGGTTGTGAAAGCTCCCTCCTGCCCACGGCTTCTCCCTCCCCCCGAGAAAGCCAGTGTCATGCACTTGTCCAAAGCCAGGGGGAGGACAGTGCTGAGGTGGAGAAAGACAAGCCAAGCTGCCCACCTGCTGTGCGGAGGGACCTACCCTGCGGAGGATAACTGGGGAAGATACTTGGATCCCCTCCTGTCCAGGAAGCTGCCTGCCGGTGAGCACAGCCTCCAGTGGAGCATACCTAGGGATCCGTGTTCCTGTGGTCAAGACACCCAGAACCAGTGGAGCATGTTCTTTGATCTACTAAAATTCTGTCCATGTCCTGTATTCTGCTTTTGTGGGAAAGAGAATCAACAGAAAATAACTTCCTCAGAGAAGAATTGAAATAAGCTAAGTCCTGGGGCCAGTCTGAGATTAAGCCAAACTCCTTCTCCCTCTGCAGTGAGAGTTCATTTCAGACGGTTCCCTGAGTCATGGCCAGAGCCCGAGTCATCAAACAGATCACTGACTAAGTCATGAAAGTGAAAAGATGGTGTTTTTCAGCTTCATGTTGAAGTTTTATTTTGTAATACTTACAGATTCATAGTAGATTGCAGAGAAATATACATAGATCTTTGATATACCTGCCTCAAGGCCAAAATCTCACCCCCAGTAACCCCAACACAATCCACAGAGTCAACTGGGATTCCACCAGTCATGTGTGCAGGGGATGTGTGCGCACACGCACTTCTGTGCAATCTTGTCACACCGACAGCCTTGCATAACCACCAATGCAATCACTGTATGCCGCTGTGCCACCAACCACAGGGTCCCTTTGGTTCCCCTTTATAGCCACACCCATCCTTCCCCCATCCCTAACCCTGGCAACCAGGAACATATTCTCTGTCATTATAATTATTTTATGATTGTCACGTGAATAGAGCCATGCAGTGTGTGTCTGTATTAGTTTCCTAGGATTGGCATATAAAGTTCCAGAAACTAGATGGCTTAAAACAATAGAATTTTGTAGCAGCCTGTATAGCCTATGGCTAGGAGGAGTGAGAGTTTTAAGAAATACCTGTATAGCTCAATAATGGAATACCTTGGTGGAAAGGGCATGGAAGAGGGATTTAGCTCCTAACAAGCATGAGAGGTCACAAGATGAGAACATTAGTGAATTGGCAGTCTCTACACCTGTAGTGTTGAGAGGCACGAGATCAGCCTTATATTAGGCTGGAGGAGAAGGCAGTGGGGAGCATGTGCATTCTATCACGGACCGCTTACTCTGACTCTGTCTCCTCTCCTGCCTGCAGAACACCATGGCGTCTCTCTGCTGAAGATTACCAAACTCTGCTAAAGACTAAGATCTATCTTTCTAAGAAGACTGCTTTACTCTCTCTAAGACACTCTCTCTCCAGCTAAAGTAGATAGCCCTCAGGTACCTAACAGACCTGAGCAAGGTAACTTAGCGGTCCGCCTCCAGAACCTTGTTAAGCTGGGCCTGAGACGTGGCCAGTCCTGGACCCTGACAAGTGGTGTCAGGAATGAGATGTTACAGAATTTCATTCTGTCGCACTTCCCGAGGCCAGAACTCTGAAATCCAGGTGTGGGCAGGGCCATGCTCCCTCCCTGTCTGGGCTCCAAGGCCCTTCTTCCTGCCCCCTCCATCTGCCAGTTTGCTGACCGTCCTTGGTGGCCCCTGCCTTACAGACACATCACTCCAGTCACTGAACCTCACCTCTCCTCCCTGTGTCCTCAAATCCCCTTCCCTCTGTGTGTGTCTGTGCCCAAATTTTCCTGTTTTATAAGGACATCACACCATATTAGATTAGCGCCCACCCCAGTTTACCTCAATTTAGTTAAATCTGCAAAGAACCTATTTCCAAATAAGGCCACGTTCTGAGGTATTTGGTTTGAAGTCCTAAACCACAGCAGATCTTTCTCAGAGGACACACTTTAACCTGTAACAGATCCTTTTCAGATTGGCCTTTTTATTTAACATATTAATAATTCCTGGAGATTCATTCAAAAGACTAATGACGTTGAACATCTTTTCATGGATTTATCTGCCACCCATGTATCCTTTTTGGCGAAATCTCTGTTCATATCTTTTGCCCATTATATAATTGAATTTCTTATTAGTTTGCTGTTGAATTTTTAAAGCTTTCCATATTTTCTAAATACAAAGCTTTTCTAGGGTATTTTCTCAGGATCTTCATCCTGAGATGAAGATAAAAGTTAAAAGTATTTTCATCCTTTTAACAGGATTTTTACAGAGCAAAAAATTTTTAATTTTGATGCAGTCAATTTTACCAAATTTTCCTCTTAATGGGCCGTGGTTTTGTCTAGTCTAAGACAAGTCAAGCCTCTTTACTTAGTCCCAGGTCACATAGTTTCTCTCTTATGTTCTTTTCTAGAAGATTTATAACTGCGTTTGAGTTTATGATGCAGCTGGAGTCGGATTCTGTACAAGGTGTGGTTTAGGCCAAGGCTAGTTTTCCCCTGCGATGTCCATCCACTCCAGCACCGTCTGTTGATGGACTGTCCTTCCTTCATTGAATTGCTGTTGTACCTTGGTCAAAAATTAATTGGGCATTTTGTGTGGAAGATAGCTGTGTAGTTCCTACATCATCCATGCTTAAATGCTTTTCCTGATTACATAGAGATGTTAGAATCTTTTAAATAGGCTTTATTTCTTGCAGTTTTTTTTTTTGTTTGTTTGTTTGTTTTTTGGCCAGGGCCAGGTTTGAACCCACCACCTCTGGCCTATGGGGCCAGGGCCCTACTCCTTGAGCCACAGGTGCCACCCAATATGCTTTATTTCTTAGAACAGTTTTTGGTTTGCATCAAAACTAAAATTAAGATGCAGAGATTGTCCGTGCACCGTCTGCCTCCCACATGCACAGCCAAGTCATGCCAATACTTCCAACGCCAGACCATCACCACAGAATTTACTCCAGGCTTCCTCAATTCCATATGTATATCTTTCTTCTCCATCAGTAGTAAACCAAGCTCCATTTTCCCTAGTATTACACAAACTTCCTGTATGTGATCAACCTTCTCAACACCTGTGACCCAGAGGCAACTAATCAGTGTGCAGGTTCACCACCCCACCAGGATACTGCCCCTGTCACGGCTGGTGAGCCCACACTAACACTTCGTTACCTCCTGGAGTCCCCAGTTCACATTGGTGTTGTACATTCTGTGGGTTTGGACAGGTGGATGATATCATTTTATCATTCAGAACAGCTTCACTGCCCAAAGTCCCTGTCTTCCTTTCTTCCTCTCCCAAGCCCCTAGAAGCTGCTAATCTTTTGCTGTCTCCAGGGTGTTGCCTTTTCAGAATGTCATGTAGCTGCAGTCACATGCATGTAGCCTTTTCAGACTGGCTTCTCCACTTAATAAGAACTGTTTAAGTTCCCAGTGTCTTTCCTCAGCTTGATAGTTCATTTCTTTTTGAGCACAGGGTGATATTCCATCATATGGACATACCACAGTTTATCGCTCACCTAGGGAAAGGTGTCTGTGCTGCTCCTAAGTTTTGGCAATTATGAATAAGAAGAGTTTTACCTTTAATAACATTTTAGCAATGAATTGGTAGTACTGCTTCAAATCAATTGGCTATTGGTATATTTCTACAGATGATTTTGTTGTTCATTCATAATTCTAGTAGTAGACATAATTTGATAGTTAATCTTTCTCTGAAGCAATTTGCAAAAAAAAATTTATAGTTAATTTCAAGTGAAATTAGAACATTTTGGTTCATTGACAGATTGAATGAGAGACTACTCGCCAAATCCAGAGTATTTAAAAGGAGCATCTAAATTTTTTGAAGACTGTGTGAAGAGCTCTCGACCTCTTGTGGAAATCTTTGCCCTTCCTGAGTTATTCACCAATTTTTAATTTTTTTGTCAATTATCCCTTTACAAACTCCTGGGTCCATTCCAGGGCCATCAGTGCATTCCGTTGTCATATCTCTCTCATCTCCTTCAACTGGAATACTTCTTCATCTTTGCTTATTTTTTATGACCTTGGCGTTTTTAAGAACACAGGCCAGTTACTTAGGAAGATGTTCGTCAGTTTGAGTTTGCTGATGTTTTCTTATGAATAGGTTCAGATTACGCATTTTTGACAGGAATGCCACGTAAATAATATTATGTGGATGGTGTCAGGATACACAGTTAAATTGTCCCAGAACTATGATATTTTGTCAATTGATTATAATGCTGTTTTTCAAATTTCTTCACTCTAAAGTTAACTAGTAAGTATTTCACTCTGTTTAATTAATAGGTATTTTATGAAGAAATATTTTGACCACATAAATATCTTGTTTCTTATCAAACTTTTACTCACTTTAACATCCATTATGATTCTTACCTGAGTTAACTGTACTGTGATGGTGGTCAAATGGCAAGTTTCTTACTTTAGCATTCCTTGTACCTTATTAGCTTGCATTCTGCTATAATTAGGAGATTTTCATTCCCCCGATTTATTTATGTCATCAGTTATGTATATCAGTCTGGAACAATGAATTCATTTTCTATTCATCAAGTCTGTTCATTCTGATGCTCAAATTTCCCCCTATACAGGCTAGCTCCTGTGTTCCTTAGAACATGTTTCTGTCATTCTTGGAGTACTTACTTACGTCCTAACAATAAGATGTTTCAGACTCATCTTTTGTTTTCTAGGCTCTGAAATCAGCCATCTCTTCAAGAGCTCTGATTGATTTTAATGGAGAATGGTAGTTTTATTTTCTTTATTTTTTTTTAAAACAGTCTCACTACGTTGCCCTCGTTAAGAGTGCCATGGCATCACAGCAACCTCAAACTCTTGGGCGTAAGTGATTCTCTTGCCCCGTGTCCCAGCTGGGACTGGAGGCGCCCTCCACAATGCCCGGCTATTTTTTTTTGCAGTTGTTTAGCTGGACCCAGCCAGGCTCGAATCTGCCACCCTCTGTGTATGTGGCTGGCTCCATAATAACTGTGCTACAGGCACCAAGTCTTATTTTAGTTTTTTAAAGACAGAATTTTACTGTGTTGCCCAAGCTGTAGTGCAGTGGCTGTTCACAAGTGCGGTCAAAGCACATTACATCACTCCTGGGCTTAAGCCATCTCCCACCTCAGCCTCCCAGGTAGCCAGGACTACAGGCGTCTACCACCACGCCCAGCCGAGAATGATATTCAGAAGCCAAGAGCTGGGTTCTGGATGAACTCGCTGCTACTGGAATATCATTGCTTCTAGGCCCTCTGAGTGGACAGAGCAGGGAATCATGCACATACACACATTTCTGTCTGGCTAAAATCATGATTTCACACCAATACTTCCAACTCCAGACCATCACCACAGAATTTACTCCAGGCTTCCTCAATTCCACATGTATATCTTTCTTCTCCATCAGTGGGAACCCAAGCTCCATTTTCATGATTATTATAAAACATCCTGTGTGTAATCAACCTTCCAACCACATAGGCCACCTTCACCCCCAACCCACGGCTCCCATCAGTGTAGTCGCCTTCCCTTCCCAGTCCTGTTGAACATCCACACAGAATCCTCAGCCTGACCACATCCTCACACAGCAGAACCAGCTGGACCTCAGGCTGGCCATGTCCCAGGCCCTGGCCTGGTGGCCATCCTTGGCCCCATTGGCATGTACTGAATCCCGGGCCCTGACCAAAGGAAGGGGAAGTTCTACTACCAGATTAATAGAACTTGAAAAGGCATTACAAGTTTTATAGATAAGAAAAAAATGAAAAAAAAATATATTCACAAAAAAAGGAAAGAAGAAAGGAAAAAGAAAACCTATTGCACATATAATAAATATATGACACTTGCTTTATTCAAAGGCCCTGTACAAAGTCTGAGGGAGAATAAGATCTGTTCCTAACCCTCAGGAAACTTATAACTGCCTGGAATATGCAGTAGATATAAAACAATATGATATTTAACATTCTACTGGATAAACACAGGTTTAAGAGGAAACAAATGATGGCTTCTACGTAAGTGGTCAGAGGCACTTTGGGAGCAGCCTTGTTAATGGGGGTAGTGACCAACATGTGCAAACACATAGGTTTGAGAGTAATTTTGAAATATATTAAATTGTTAGTATTAATAATAATTCTCTAAGATTATTGCTTTAAAATTTTTTGGATATAAGAATAGTTAATACTGTTCTGTGTCTTCCAATTTTAGCTGAAGAGTCTGCTTCTTCTGGAACAAAGGGAGATTGCACTGCAGGTGACTGACATCACTCTGCAAACGAGGGATGAGAGTGAGCCCAGGCTGCCCAGGGCCCTGCCGGTCTGCGTGTCCCCCTCGTGCGAGCTGGGCCCAGAAGTCCTGGCCTCGTTCACTGTGGCTGCACCCCAAAGCATCCTCTTCAGGGATGTTCTCCAAGACCAGGGTGTGCTTGCTGCTTCTCAACACTTGTGACCGAGGGGCAGCTGATCAGTGCCGATAAAACAGCTCATGTGGCTTCCGGGTGCCTCTGTGTTGCCTGGGCCTTACTGGCACCTTGTCAATTGATGCCAATGCTGTTTATAATCAGCTGAAGCCCATCGCAGACCTGGACTGTGGGGCGACAAGCCTGTGTATCAGCCTCAGGCTTTCATTGACCCCTATTGTGGCCGCCTGGACAGAGCCGATGCTCCCGTGGTGCTGACACAGCCACAGACACCACCGCACACTGTGGGGTGGCCTGTTGGCGGCGTCCTATACTGTGCAGAAGCTGCCTGGAGTCATGGCCTAGAATGTCCTTTTTTAAAAACAAACCAAAAGCTAGGACATTTATAAAGGTATAAACTTGGACCAGTCACCCTTTGGTCCAGGGATCAAACTAGACTCCTGCCTAAACTATATGTTTTTAAATTTTATTTAAATATAATTCACATCCCACAAAATTCACCATTTCTAAATTTAGGCTGAGTCTGGTGATACTCACAACACCAAGAGAGGATGTTGCCATCCTGCCCCACACCTGCTGTCCATCCCTGCAGGGCACTTAAGAGGCCAGCAGGAGACTGTCTTTATAGGCAGGAAAATTCACTTGTTTTCAATACTTAGCAATCTCAAGTGTCTCTGTTAGCAGGTCGAATTGTTTGTGCTGAGCCGACTGTCCTCTTGCTTCAAAAGCCCCTTTTGTGCGTGGCCTCCGGTGCTTGCCCCTGTGAGCTGACTGGCCCAGCAACGCTCAACCAGCTGGGCTCCCTCACACCCGTCAACTCCACTTGCAGTGTTCAAGGTGAGCAGCCCTGTTGTTGGAAATGGTATTTATATTTTCTTAAATATTGTACTTATTTTATATTCATTCGCTCATTTACTCAGCAGGAATTGAGTGTTGTGCCTGCTGTGTCGCAGACATGGAGTACATGAGGAACAAAATGAGAAGTCGTTCTTACGTGTAGGACTCAAGAGCTGGCACAGAAGAACATGTCAGCTAAGCACACAGACACAAGGCCTGCCTTGTCTGGGAGCTGGAGGAAGGCTCCTCAAAGACTAGAGTCCCCAGGGTCAAGCTAAAGGGTCAGCGAGACTACTTAGGGCAGGGTTGAGGGCAGGAGGAACATCTCATGGAAAGAGAGCAGGACTTACAAAGGCTGCCGGCAGGAAAGCAGGGGCACTGGGAGGTGGCAAGACAGGCTGCTGGACACAGGGAGGGCCTGAGTCGAGGCTGGAAGGGCCCCGAGTGGCAAGCAGGCCAGGTCAGGAGCAGAGTGAAGGCTGGTGGCAGCAGTGGTGCAGTGGGGAACTAGACCCCAGGGTGGACTTAGGAGGGAAATGTGGGAGTTGCATGATGAACAGGGTAGAAAGGGAGCAGGGCATTGATGGAGACGGAGGACACACACAGAGACCTTCATCCTCCTGGCTCAGACAAGGCCACCGTGGTGGTGCTCTTTCCTCTAGAAGGTTCTGGTGTTGAGGCTGGCGTGGTGGTGACCTCCTCAGCTCTGTCCCGAGAACTAGCGTGCTTTTGCTATATTGGAGATGTTTCAGCAGCTGATCAGATATAGGAGGCTAGAGCTAAAAATAGCATTAATACTTTCTTTTCTTAACTTTATAAAATTTTGCATTAATAAAAGTAATACATGTCCATCAGAAGTAGAGAAAGAAAATGCAAAGAAAGGTAACAGCCTCCTGGCGCACCACCCTGCAGCATCCTCCATTTCAGGGGGAGCTCACAGTGGCCTGGAGAGCTGCTGCCCTCACTGAGTGCTCTCATGGGGGTATATGTCCACGTTAGGAGAGAGAGCTCTCACTCAAGAGTTTAATATAGCCGGGCATTGAGGCAGGCACCTGTAGTCCCAGCTACTTGGGAGGCTGAGGCAAGAGAATCGCTTAAGCCCAAGAGTATGAGGTTGCTGTGAGCTGTGACTCCACAGCACTCTACCAAGGGTAACATAGTGAGACTCTGTCTCCAAAAAAAAAAAAAAAGAGAGAGTGTTTTTGTCATATAATATTCCCTCAGATGCCTCAGATGAGCAAACTGTCCCTCTACTGCTGGGGACATTCAGGATGTCCCTGTACTTTTACAATTATAAACCAGGTTGTAATAAACATTCTTGGACATTGGTCCCTACAGGTATCTATAAAGGAGGATTTAAGGGGGTTCAGGTACTTTTAAAACAACTTTATTGAGATATAACTCTGTTATCCCTGCAAGTGTTCATAATATAGTCACAAAATTGTGCAACCATCACTGCAGTCTAATTTGAGAACAAAAAGAAACTCTGGGCCCATCATTAGTCACACCCCGTTAGCCTCCACCTCCCACATCCTAGTCTTAAGAAACCACCAATTTACTTTCTGTTTCTATGAATTGCCTATTCTGGATATTTCATATAAATGGAATCATATAGTATGGTATATTTGGTATCTTTCATTTAACAAAATGTTTTTAAGTTTCATCTACAACTTAGCATACCAGAATTGTATTTTGTGGCAAAATAGTATTTCTTTTTTTTTTTTTTAAGACAGAGTCTCACTGTGTCACCCTCGGTAGAGTGCTGTGCTGTCACAGCTCACAGCAACCTCCAGATCTTGGGCTTAAGTGATTATCCCAAGTAGCTGGGACTACAGGTGCCTGCCACAATGCCTAGCTGTTTTCTTGTTGCAATTGTCATTGTGTTGTAGCTGGCCCTGGCCAGGTTCAAACCTGCCACCTTCAGTGTGTATGGCCAGCGCCCTACCCACTGAGCTACAGGCACCACCCACAAAATAGTATTTCATTGTACAGATGCCACATGTTGCTTATCTTTTCATGTGTTGATGGACATTTGAATTGTTCCACCTTGTTGGCTCTTGTGGATAGAACTGGTATAAGTATTCATGGACAGGTTTTTGTTTGAACACCTGTTTTTAAATTTGGGGTGTCAATCCAAAATCCAGGAACAGAATTGCTGGGTTATATGGTAACCCTTCATTTAACCTTTTTGAAGAATACCAAAGTGTTTCCCAAAGTAGCTGTACTATGTATGGTTTTGTGTATGCTTTTTTTTTAATTTTTTTTCTGGTGGAGACCTATCTAGGAATGTGTGTGTTTAATAGTAAATGATATTGCTAAATTACTTTCCATAAAGTTTACAAAAATTCAGACTTCCAAAAGCAACATCTAAGATGACCTGTTTTCCCCACCTCTAGCTCCTGACTGTTCCTTCCTCTGTTTATAATTTGATATTCCACTGTTGCTTTAAGTCACCTCCTGCTTGCAAGGCTGAGTGCTTGTTCATTGTGTGGAGGCCGCCTGGACTTTCTATTCTGTGCATCTCTTTCTGGGACTGGTGCTGACACAGTTGTGAGTTGGTGGTTCCTATGGGGCCTCCATCTACTCACTGTAAAATTAGGCTAATAGAATCAGCCTTAAAACGTTGCTCAAGATCGAATGAGATGGTGCACAGGAAGCTTTGGGGGCCTGATGCCTCAGAGTCCAGTAACAGGCATCTCAGTGCTTCTGCTGACAGCAACCAGGAATGCTAAGGGCTGGATCCAAAGATTTCAAAGGTGAGTGGCCTTAGAACCATCAGGATTTGTCAAGCAAAGTCAGCGGAGGTCATCTATGCAGGTGGAGAACCCACAGAGGTGCTGTGAGCAGTGACAAAACCTCCTTGACCTGGTGGGGAGCCAGGACCAAAAGTGGGAAGTGGGGTGGCCGACCTGGGCCAGCAGAGGACCAGGCTTTCCCCAGCCATGCTGAGGAGAGCATATGGGCTAAGTGTCCCTTACCTGAAATACCTGGGACCACAGTGCTTGAGATTTCAATTTTTGGAATGCAATATTTGCATTCTGCATCCCAGTTGAACATTTGCTTTTCCTCCAAATTCTAAAACTTTCTGAGGGCTGACATGATGCTCATAGGAAATGCTCATTGGAGTATTTTGAGTTTTGGATTTTTCGGATTTGGGATGCTCCACCTGTGTAAATATTTCCTCTACTCAGGAAGAGTATACCACAATTCTGTCTCTTCCTTTCTTGTATGGTTTTGCTTCCTGGAGCCTTTTTTTTTGGGGGGACACAAAATCTTGCTCTGTCCTCCTGGGTAGAGTGCCGTGATGTCAGCTCACAGCAACCTGGAACTCCTAAACTCAAGTGATCCTCCTGCCTTGGCCACCCAGAGTGCTGGGATTACAGGTGTGAGCCCCTGTGCCTGGTCGCTCTTCCTGGAATCTTATGCTGATCTTCATTTTCATTGGATTGCAAATTGAGGAAGCTGCTCTTCATTCCTAGTTTACTGATGTGTTTTATCATGACTGAGTGTTAGCTTTTGTCCAATTCCTTTTCTAACATCTATTGATCTGATCATTTAATTTTTTCTTTACCTTATTGATAAGATGGATTATATTAATCCATAGGACAGATTATATTAATTGATTTTTAAATGTTGAACAAACCTTGCATACTTGGCATAAGACCCATTTGGTTCTGGTACATAATCTAAATTTGCTGATACTGTAGACTTCACTAGTGAATCCATTTGGGCCTGGTACTTTCTATTTTGGAAGGTTATTAATTATTGATTCAATTTCTTTAATAGATACAGGTCTATTCAGATTGTTTCTACTTGTGTTAGTTTTGAAACATTGCATAATTTAAGAAATTGTTTTGTTTCACCTAAGGTATCAAATTTTGAGGCATAGAGTTTTTCATAATATTCCTTTAGTATTCTTTCAATGCCTATGGTATCAAGATTGATGACTTCTATTTCTGACAGTAGTAATTTTTATGTTTTCTCTTTTATTATTATTAGTTAACCTAGCTAGAAGTCTACCGATTTTTACTAACATTTCCAAAGAACCAGATTTTAGGTTTCTTGATTTTTCTCTGTTGATTTTCAATGTCATTGATTTCTGCTCTAAATTTCATTATTGCTTTTATTTTTCTTAGTTTTAATTTGCTCCTCTTTTACTTTCTAAAGTAAAAACTTAGGTTATTGATTTTAGATCCTTTTGCTTATTATATGCATTCAGTGCTTTAAATTTTCCTCTAAGCACTGCTTTTGCTGCATCCCATAAATTTAGATGTATTTTAGTTTGTTTAGTTTGTTAAATTTTTTTTTTAAGTTTTCTTGAGGCTTCTTTGACTCATGCTATTATACTCCAAATATTTGGGGGTTTTCTGAGGATTTTTTTTTTTTTTTTTGAGACAGAGTCTCACTTTGTTGCTCTCAGTAGAGTGCTGTGGTGTCACACCTCACAGCAACCTCAAACTCTTGGGCTCAAGCAATTCTCTTGTCTCAGCCTCCCGAGTAGCTGAAACTACAGGCGCCCACCACAACACCCGGCTATTTTTAGAGAGGGGGTCTCACACTTGCTTAGGCTGGTCTTCAACCTGTGAGCTCAGGCAATCCACCCGCCTTGGCCTTCCAAAGTGCTGGGATTATACGTGTGAGCCTGGCCCATTTCTGGGTTTTTTGTATTGATTTTTAGTTTAATTCTTTTGTGATCTAAGAGCATACTTAGTATGATTTCTATACTTTTAAATTTGTTGAGGTGTGTTTTAGGCCCAGATGTGGTCTTGGTAAATATTCCATATGAACTTGAGAAAAACATGTATTCTGCTTTTGTTGGATGAAGAACTCAGTAATCTCAATTAAATCCTGTGGACTGGTGATGCTATCAGTTCAATTCTCTCCTTAACCAATTTTCTGCCTGCTGGATCTGTCAATCACTGAAGGGGGAGGTGTTGAAGTCTCCAACCATTATAGTGAATTTGTTCAACTTCCCTAACAGTTCTACCAGTTTGCCTCGTGTGTATTAATGCTCTATTGTTAAGTGCATACATGTTAAAAATTATTATGTCTTTTTAATGTTGACCTCCTTATCATTATTTAATGCCTTTTTTTAATCTACAGTGATTTTCTATGCTCTGAAGTCTACTGTGTCTGAAATTATAATAACCACACTAGCTTTCTCTTATTACTGTTAGCATAGTGTATCTTTCTCCATCCCTTCATGATTAATCTACTTGTGTCTTTATATCTAATGGAGATTTCTTGTAGACAACATATAGTTGGTTTTGGTTTTTGTCCACTATGATAGTGTCTTTTAACTTGTGTATTAAGACCATTCACACTTAAATGTTTATTGACACTGAATTAACATTGATTATATTTAAAACTGTTTCTTATTAGTTGGCTTATTATTTTATTTTATTTATTTATTTATTTATTTTTATAGTTTTTGGCTGGGGCTGGGTTTGAACCTGCCACCTCCATTATATGAGGCCAGAGCCTTACTCCTTTGAGCCACAGGTGCCACCCAGCCCATTTTTTTTTTTTTTTTTTTTTTTTTAATCTTACCCTCTTTTTCTGACTTTTCTCATTTATTTTATTTTATTTTATTTTAGAGACAGAGTCTTACTCTGTCACCCTCGGTAGAGTGCTATGACATCATAGCTCACAGCAAGCTCAAATCCTTGGGCTCAAGTGATCCTCTTGCCTCAGCCTCCCAAGTAGCTGGACTACAGGCGCCCACTACAATGCCCGGCTATTTTTAGAGATGGGGGTCTCAGTTTTACACAGGCTGGTCTCAAACTCCTGAGCTCAAGCAATCCTGTACACTCGCCTCAGCCTTTCAGAGTGCGAAGATTACATACATGAGCCTGGCCTTTAGTTCTTCTATTTTTAGTAGAGACGAGAGCTCATTCTTACTTAGCCTGGTCTCGAATGCCTTTTCTCATTTTAATTGAACATGTTTTATGATTCTATTTCCTTATTTTCCTTCAACATATCAATTATACTTATTTATTAAATTTTTCTAGTGGTTGCCCTAGAGTGTGCAATAGACGATCAAAACCAGTTGAGTCTACTTTCAAATAACACTGTCTCACTTCAGAGGTGGTGCAGGTACCTTACAGCAGAGGGTTCCCATTTCGTCCTCTCCTCCCTTGTAAGACTGCTGTCAGACATTTCACCTGCCCATACACTATAATCACTGAGTACATTATTAGTATTGGTTAAATAATTATCTCTGAGATAAGAAATATAAAAGAATTTATTTTATCTTCATTTATTCCTTCTCTAACGTGCTTATTTCTTTATATAGATCCAAATTTCTGACCTATTTTCCTCACATCTTGCCGTTTCCATATGCAATTCTCTGTGATCTCTGCTTCCAGACCTGCTCTGAGGCTGCCGTACTCCTGTGCTGTGTGAGGGTTTGAGGGATTTCTAAACAGGCTGTCATCATGGAGGCAGGGCTCAGTATATCCAGATTCTCTGAGAAGAACCAGTCAGCCGGGCATTAAGAGAAAACAAAGCCCCAGCTGCAGGACAGCAGAGATTAGCTGAGCCTCCCACACAGGAATGCCCACAGCCAAGCAGCAGCTGGGCAGTGACCACACCCGGCAGTGTCCTCACCCTGCACCCCTGCAGCTGTGGCTGCCCAGCTCCAACTCCATCAAGCCCACACAAGGCTGCTCTGTGCCAACAGCAGCCTTCCTCTTCTCAGCCCCTAAGCCTTGCCCTGCTCTGCCCTTCCCTGGCCCAGAACGTCTCAGTGACGACTTGTCCCCCACATGGCTCCAAGAAGACTGTGCTGGCGCCCCAGCAGCCCTCAGTCAGCCCTGAATCAGCTAAGCATCTGGGTCTCAGACGGCTGAAGGCTGAGCACTTTCTCTGAGCAGGGCAGCCACTCACTGAGAGCTGCCAAGCCTGCGATGCTTATCTCAGGGTTGGTGCCTGCTCACTGCTCGTAGCACCTTGTCACCTCTGCACTCCCTGAATGGCAGCTCTGGAGTGTGTGGGGACATCTTTCTCCTTTATTGGCTGGGAAGAAACAGTTTCACACACCACTGTGAGGATGGGCGCTGCAAACATATGTTTATTCAGACGTCTCAGTGGAAAGGGTAGCCAAGTCCTATCTTAAAAGAGGTTTTAGCCTCTAAATGGAAGGAAAGAACTGAGAATCCAAACTTTGTTCATTGAGGAAATAAAGAGAGAAAAGTAGAAAGTCCAAGTCATGGAAGGGGCCTATGCAGCAGTGAGCGCCAGACCCGCCTGCCTGCTCTGGCCAGGTGCTTCCCTGAAGCCCTGTGGAAGCATCTTTTACAAGGGAAGTTTTCACAACTAAGTGATATGTTTTTCCTAAACCTAATGATAAGGGATTTCTGTACATAAGACAGGCAAAGTGAAGGCTTTTCACTGCAAACTGCAGGCAAGTTGACGAGTGCAGTGTCTTAACCTTCAACCCTGAGAAAATTGTCTTTTTCTTTCTTTCTGATCTCATGTAAGTGAATGTTCTAGATACCAGCGGTTTAACTGTAGGCTTCCTAGACATCCCTAAACATTTATTTAGGGTTGCCAGAAGAGATTTCCAATGGTTTGTAGACCTCAGATGAAATACATTTCCTCTACTCTTGCCTTGTTCTTTAATTGGAAGGAAATTGTTTAATCTCATATAAATGTAAATGCTATTAACAACCATGGATATCCTAGGATAAAAAGTAACTTTGGCTAGTGATAGTCTTTTTATTAATTCGTTTAACATTTACTTACCAAGCTCTGGTACACCGGCAAGCCTGGCCCCATGCTGGGCCCGCAGGCCAGGTCTCTGCACAGGGCCTGCTCTGGGGTTGGGGACTCAGCACTCACTCATCTGCCTGCTGTAAACCAGTCAGGCTCCTTTCTGGGAGGATGATGAGCCTATAGTGACTTTACTTTTCCTCTCTTTGACCCACTTTTGATTAGACCTGCAAGGATCATGTCATTAGCTGGGGCAGCCTTTTTTTTTTTTTCCTTTTTGAGACAGTGTCTCACTATGTCGCCATGTAGAGTATCGTGGCATCACAGCTCACAGCAACCTCAAACTCTTGGGCTCAAGCGATTCTCTTGCCTCAGCCTGTCAAATAGCTGGGCCTACAGGCACCCAGCACAATGCGCAGCTTTATTTTTTTTGATGCAGTTGTCGTTGTTTAGCAGACCTGTGCTAAGTTTGAACCCGCCAGCCCCAGTGTAGGTGGCCGGTCCCCTAACCACTGAACTATGGGCACCAAGACAGGGCAGCCTTTTCAAAGTCAAGATCTATTATTTTCATTTTGTTAAAGTTGTTCAAGTATGCATTACATGAGATGCATTTTAATAAGTCAAACCTACCATTTCTCACACTTCTATTTTATCCTCTAAAGATAAGTTTTCTCCTAATGCCTGCTCTAGTGGGGAACGAAATATTTTGGTCCAAGAGTAAGAAAAAAGGCACTTTTATTTTTGTGGATAATTCTCATCTTACTTTTTCTTCAAACATCTAATTTTACAACTTTTCAACTAGGAAGGTTCATGATTTACCAGTGTATTTAGGTGGTATCTCTAATGCTTCACATCCGAGAAGATCATTCCTTTTCAATCCTTGGCAAGAGCCTGACGGAGGGAAACTCTGCCAGCCTCATCATGTGCTGCAGGCCCTTCCTCCAGGCTGACCTGCCCCAGCCCTCAGGGAGGCGCAGGGCCTACTGCAGCACGCATTGACTCTGGCCCTGTCGCCTGCAGACCCACCTCATCATCTTCTTGATGAGCCTTTCCTGACCCTCAAGCCAGCCCAGAGGGCCTCTCTGCTGTGCTACTGAAGGGCTTTTTCCATTTCTCATTTAGCAATTTTTCATGGCATTTTTACTTGTTATTTATTTATCTGCATCCCTAACCAGACTGTGGAATCGTCCCTGCAGCATTCCTCTCTAGGTTTCTAGCACTTGTGCAGCCCACACTAAATAGCATCATGTTGTGGTAGGTCACCTGAATAAATAAGTCACAGATGTTGGACTAAAAAAGAAATTTCTGTATCCCTAATCACAATACAACAAGGAAACCAGAGAAATCATATATTAACAAGCCAATAAAAATATTAATTTTTTTATCATTTTAAGATTTAAATTCCAGAAGAGAAAGACACAGTTCTATTCTGAGAGAGAAAAGTGACTTCTCCCCCATAGAGTTAGAGAAGTGATTTCTGAAGTCCCCGTGCAGACCACCAAATGATAGGGTTGGAAATGCTCAGCTGCTCAGGAGGTGCTGCTTGCAGGATGAGAAAAGAATTTCTCTAGGCCAAGATTAGAAGTTAAAAATATCAGTTCATTTTGTATGGGAGAAAAGGAAGGGGGGGGGGATGAGAAAGAGAGAAGAGAGGAGAGGAGAAAAGAGAAGAGAAGAGAAGAGAAGAGAAGAGAAGAGAAGAGAAGAGAAGAGAAGAGAAGAGAAGAGAAGATAAGATGGGGGGAGAAAAAGAGCAAGAGACCCGCATGGCGCCCCAAAGAACGGAAGGAAGGAAGAATGCCAGCTACTTATCCGTCTTGCTGTGGGCAGAGTGGTTCACACCTGCAGGCCTAGCACTCTGGGAGACCATGGCTGGAGGATCACTTGAAGCCAAAGATTTGGAGTTTGCAATGAGCTATGATCATGTCACTGCAGTTTAACCTAAGCACCACAGCAAGACCCACATCTCTTAAAAATAAAACGAAAAGAATATTTATCTTTCCTTACAAAATAAGTGGAAACTAAAATAATTCTCTTACAAAGGAGGCAAATGCTTAAGATTGTGTTAGTAACCTTGTAGTAGAACCAGCACTCCAACTTGTGGCAGTGTAAATTAGAATGTCCTTTTAAGAAACACTTTCTAAAAGGATTTTTTGGGCTGGACGTGGTATCTCACCCCTGTAACCCTATTCTAGGAGACTAAGGTGGCAAGATCGCTTGAGCTCCAGAGTTCGAGACCAGCCTGAGCACAATCAAGACTCCGTGTCTCCTAAAAATAGAAAAATTAGCCAGGCATAGTGGTGGGTGCCTGAGTCCCACCTACTCAGGAGGCTGAGGCAGGAGGATTGCTTGAGCCCAGGAGTTTGAGGTTGCTGTGAGTTAGGCTGAGGCCACTGCACTCTACCCAGGGTGACAGAGTGAGACATTTTCTCAAAAAAGAAAATTTTAAAAAAAGGATTTTTCTACATCCCTAAGTCATTATCTTTGACACAGCAATTTTACTTCTAAGAATCTGTCCTAAGGAAAGGCCTCAGTTCAGAAAATTCCTATATAATATAGGACATTTTGTACTCAAATGTTTATAGCAGCTCAATTCACAATTGCAAAGATGTGGAAACAACCCAGGTGCCCATCAGTCTGTGAGTGGATTAATAAACTGTGGTGTATGTATACAAAGGAGTACTATTCATCCATGAAAAAGATGGAGACTTTATATCTTTTGTATTTACCTGGATGGATTTGGAGGATATTCTCCTAAGTATCTCAAGAATGGAAAATCAAGTATGCAATGTACTCAATGCTGATATGAAACCAGTAGATGAACAACTACAAGACCACATGAGAAAAAAACACATTTAAATTCAAGAAGTTGAGGAGGGGAAGAGGTTCATTAAGTTCCCACTTAATGGGTAGAATGTACAGGTGTTTAGCACACTACCTCGGTGAAGGACTTTACCTTACAAACACAAATGATACAACCTCATCATGTGAATCCTCATATTTATCTGAAATTTACCAAAAAAAAAAAAAGAACAGTCCTTATATATACAGAGATATTAACAGTTACACTCTGAAGTAGCTTAGAGACACAGATGTCCAGGATGGGGAACAGTTGAAGGGCCAGGACACACTTCAGTGGAGTGACAGTGAGGTGGACAGCACAGTCCTCGAGGCAGCCCACCACCCTGAGAAGTAGAACGAGACCGGCACAGGCGGTTTGATGGTAGGTTTAAATATGTGTGCATCTGGAACAAGACTGTAAAGTACCAAGCAAAAATGAAAATGCTTGGTTAGGTGGTGGTATGTGGGCAAGTTTTAAACCTTTTTATTGTAATTTTGTTTGAACAACAAATGGAAATTACAAAAGTTTAGGAACAGTTACATAAACTTGCAGGTGAGGAAATCACATTATCATCCATGTACATCACATTATCATCCATGTACTGAGGACACAGAGGTGTCAGGAAGGGCAGAAACCACCTCTAAGGATCTGGCTTCCCTCTGCCCCACCTAGGCACTGTGGTGGGTGTGGATGAGAACACCACTTTCTCCTGGCCTGTGTGTGACCAGTGTGGCAATGGGAGATTGGAACAGAGGCCAGAGGACAGCTAAGGGGACAGCAGACGGGGCCTGAATGGCATGGCAGCAACCCAGCCCCAGGAGTGCCCAGCCCTGCTGCTTGGGTCTATATGTAGTATAGGACATATAGCTGCCCCTTCTGTGGACACCTCCTCCAGAGGCTTCTGGGTGCCTGTTGAGCCCAGGTCCCCAGTGTGTCTTATCCTAACAGGGATTTCTGCTGGGTTTTTGCATCTGTTCTCATCTTAAGGTAGAAACCTAGGTTTTGTCCTCAGATCCTTTATTATCAATCAGGAGAATAAAGAAAAACAGAAAAAAACAAGAATAAGTAAGGGAGGGGACGAGGGGATGGGTGAAAACCTAACAGGTGCAGGGAACACTGTCTGGACTCAAGCCTTACAGAAGCCATCTGTGTAACCAGAACATTTGTGCCCCCTTAACATTTTGAAATTAAAAGGAAGAGACCAGGCGAGGTGGCTCACTCCTGTAATCCCAGCACTCTCAGAGGCCAAGGCAGGTGTATCACCTGAGCTCAGGAGTTCCAGACCAGCCCAAGCAAGAATGAGACCCTTATCTCTACTAAAAATAGAAAAATCAGCCAGGCATTGTGGCAAGCACCTGCAGTCCCAACCACTTGGGAAGCTGAGACAGGAGGATCACTGGAGCCCAAAAGTTTGAGGTGGTTGTGAGCTATGAAGTCACAGTGCTCTACCCATGGCACAGAGTGAAACTCTGTCTCAAAAAATAATAATAAATAAATAAATAAAAATAAAAAAGAAGTGCGACTCACTGGTCACTGTACAGCTTGGCCTTTATGAGGATGCAACCTTCTGCAGAGACAGTGAGCAGCCACTTGGACAAATGTCCCCTCCCTGCCCAGCTGTGCTGCCTGTCCCAGGGCCTGCATCTGGCCGCTGGCGTACAGTCAGTCCTCTGTGGAATCAGTTCTCAAAGGAGCAACCTCGTTACTTCGGCTGCTTTTTTTTTTTTCCTTAATTTCAGTTAATGTCAAGGTCACAGTATTTGAATTTGTTAGGTAGAGAACTTCTTGTGCTTGTGTCCCACGGTTCACCTGGCCTCCAGAGGACTTTGGGCCCTTGGCCTTCCCCCTCTGCCCCACGTGCTTCTCTGCCCAAGTGTCCCTTCAGAACATCCCCTCTGACATCCCTCAGAACAGCAGTCTGGGCTGCTTTCAGCCTCCCTGGGACCTGCACTCTGAAAATATCCCCTTTTCCGTGTCAGTAAACACTCACGTTTAGGAAACTGTCCACTGCTGGAACTGCTCTGACTCGTGCCTTGTCTGGTCAGGTCTTCCCTCATGTTTGCACACACCGGAGGTGCCCTTTCCTGTAGGAGCTGTTCCCGGCCGGTCACCTCTCCTGTTCTCAAGCGGCACCTGCAAGTCTTCCTGAACTGCCCCTTGATCCCCCAGTGCAGAGTGAAGGTCAAGGCAGGTGCTGGCACGCCGGCTTTCAACTCAAGAAAAGCCAGGGCGAGGGGCGAGCTGCGCTGCTTAGGGTTGGGGGAGGAGGCTGAACACACCCCCCCTTCCCAAGGCATCCCTGGGAGGGATCCTCCCTTCATGAGCGCAGTTCCCACATGGTGGCCCCAAAGTCAAATTTGACCTAAGGCTTTGAGACTGAAGCTCTGAAGACTGGTGGTTTAGACTGAACATGTCAGTGTGGGGGAGACGGGTGCTCCCTGCACTGTGGGCTGACCCAGCCCTCTGCTCCGCTCTCCCAGCGATCATGGTGCTGCATTTCTTCTCTGCTAAGGCCTGCCGCAGGCCAGGATGGGGTAAGTGTGCTCTCCAGCCGGGTGGCCCCCAGAGGAATCCCCTCTTTGGAAATGAGGTCATTTCAGCTCAGCCTTGAGGGAGACGCAGGAACCTGTCCCCGTGGCTTTGGTCACAGTAGCACAGTCCTGAGACTGGAGTCCTCCCATGGTGTCACATTAATAGAACAGAATTGCCTAAGACACTGTATTTAAATGACTGGGTATTGCAGACCCCAAGTGACTGGCAGTGTTACCATTACTCCTCAGAACTGGCATGCCCTCCCTGAGAGTCGCTGTGGTAAGGCTGAGTCCAGTGGGGGGTGCTCCTCCAAGAAAACGCCACTTAAATCATAATTTATGGGCTAAAGACCATTTCTGAGATGTCCTTCAGATGCCACCTCTCTCTGTCTTGTCAAAGCCATTTAAAAGCAGAACAAGTGGGTGCCTAGGACCTGCCACTGAGGTGGTGGCACCAGGCACAGCCCCAGTTCTGGAGAGGTGTTTGTGGCCAGAACAGGGCCTGTGTCCAGGAAGCTGACTTGGGCCAGCTTCTTGGGGTTCTGGTGATGGGGAGAATGACTGCCCTTCGAACCCTTTAGTCTGCTGAGTAAGGGACCTGGCCAGATTCCAGACAGACTTGATCACACTGTGGAGGCTCCTCCTTCCACCCCACCTGCCTGTGCTCCGGCACCCCACTGGCACCGCAGCTTACCTCTTTCACCTGACCCGTAACCGGCAGTTTGGATTCAACTAGAATGGGATGAACCGTAGAGCAGGACCTCGGAGGACTACTGGACTGAACCCAGGGTTCTCAGCCTGGACTCAGCAGCAGAGCTTCCTGGAGAGCTCTGCAGGCTTCTGCTCCCTCCTGGGACAAACCATGGACTCTAAAGATCATAGGTGACCTGAGCTCCAGCTCAGAACCTTCACTGGAACTGCTGCTACACAAGTAGGGATTGCAGCTGAGTCCAGGCTGCAGGCGACCCCTGACTGCACGCAGGCCAAGATCTGTGCCCCTGCTTTTCACCATGTCCCAACGCAACAGTACCCAGGTTTCCCTGCCAGGGCCCCCAGCATGGCCCCCTAGCAGAGCCAGGGGCCAGCCCAGATGGGCATGTGTGTCAGGGACACTCCTGTGTGTTTCTGTTCTTTTTGTTTCTTGAGACAGGGTCTCACTTTGTTGGCCTGGGTAGAGTGTCGTGGCGTCAGAGCTCACAGCAACCTCAAACTCTTGGGCTTAAGCTATCTTATTGTCTCTGCCTCCCAAGTAGCTGGACTACCTGCACCTTCCATAGTTCAGCTAGTTTTCAGAGACAGGTCTTGAACTCCTGAGCTCAGGCAATCCACCTGCCTCAGCCTCCCAGAGTGCTGGGATTACAGACATGAGCTACCATGCTGGCCCTTTTCTCTTTTCTTTTCTTTTCTTTTCTTTTCTTTTCTTTTCTTTTCTTTTCTTTTCTTTTCTTTTCTTTTCTTTTCTTTTCTCATTTTTCTTTTTATTTCTCTCTCTCTCTCTCTTTTTTTTTTTTTTTTTTTTTTTAGTGTTTCTGTTCTTAAGTGTGTAACTGGTGGGAGGCAGTGGTGCCAATTCCTGTCTCTTCCTGGAGGTCTGTGAGGGGAGGGAGGTGGCAGTGTTGGAAAGTGCTGCCCAGGGCCAATGATGTGAAGGTTTCCAAGGTGGGGCTTTGAGCAGGTTGCTGAAGACAATCTGGTGTATCAGGGACTACATTTCAGCAGAGGATGTTGGGGAAAGCCTACGAGAAGCTCCTGTTCCAGACGGCAGAACATAATGCGCCAGGCCCACAGCCTAAACAGACTGAAACTAATAATGGGTGGGCGTGGCACAGCTCCCAAGTGCTGCTCCCCAAGAGGGCAGCCTGATGCTTCCTCCGAGAAGCCTCCAGCAGTGCACAGTGGATGGTGCTTGATGCCCCTGGCAACCCCCACCACTCTTTAGGGACCTAGAGACTAGGAGGCCTGGCAGAAATCTGTCCTCCACTTGATTTCCTTCTGGCTAAGGCGGCTTGTCCTTTCACTCTTTACTTGCTCACTAGAATGTTCCCATAGCTAAAACCCAAGAGCCCCACAGCATGTGTGCCCGTGTACACATGCTTGAGCGCCCTTGTCTGCTTGAGCGTGCTGTGTGTACACCTGTGCATGTGCACTCAGGTGCGTAGGCTGGAAGCAGCCCCTGGTGTCTGGTGTTAGGATAAGTTAGGATAAGTCAAGGGTAAGTTGTAGGACACTCCATACCCTGTCCCCAGCTTTGCTCACAGTGGATAATGGGGCCTTTATGTCTGGCCTGGAAAAAAAGCCAGGAGAAAATGGGTATAAAATGGGTATGGAGGACCTAATTGGAGACTTCATCTGAGATCCTGGCTGTTTTATGGGTGAGAATGCGCATTCACCAAAGTCCAAAGACTCAGATCAGGGCTTTCCACGGAGGCAGCGTGGGCTTCCTGCAGCACATGTAGAGTGTCTGGTCAGGAGGCCTGAGTGGTTAGTTCAGTGTGGCCAAGCTGCAGGTGTGAGGACAGCAGGATGGCCCTGTGCATGTCACCTCTCACTGGTGACATTATAGAGATGCGGAGCGTGAGGACAGCAGGATGGCCCTGTGCATGTCACCTCTCACTGGTGACATTATAGAGATGTGGGGCGTGAGGACAGCAGGATGGCCCTGTGCATGTCACCTCTCACGGGTGACATTATAGAGATGCGGAGCGTGAGGACAGCAGGATGGCCCAGTGCATGTCACCTCTCACGGGTGACATTATAGAGATGCGGGGCTTGAGGACAGCAGGATGTCCCAGTGCATGACTCATCTCACTGGTGAACTAATAGAGATG
>CAUYPK010092444.1:0-98648 GCA_963574355.1 Loris lydekkerianus | reverse complement strand
GTTTATTATTATTTTTTTTTTTTTTTTGCGAACCAGGTCGTTGTCCGGGGGAGGTGGGGGGGGGGGGCCCCGCCCAGGGAGTGTTCAGTGAATGCATTAGCACATTACATTGAAACAGATAATTAGAAAACAGGAATCATTTCCCTTTCATGTTTATACTCCATCTCTTTTCAGAATGATTTTAAGGCAGCCTGCAGGACAGTGAGAGGGCATAAATTAAAGGTGGGGGGAAAAAAGGAAGAGAAAGAATGGAATTGCGATGAGGACCTGATGTGGATTTAGAATGAAACCACTACTTGCAGGCCAAAAACAGCCTCCACGCGCTCTCTGAGTGGCTCGGTGCCCTTTGGCAGCCAGTGGCAAAGTGAAGGCCAACTGGTTGATATAAAATAAGAGACAGGGATAAAAATAAAAGACACTCGGTGTTCTGCTGGTGATAGAACTTTCCTTTGGGATCTTTGTAAAGAGCAGTCTATGTGATGTGGGGAGTAAATCCAGTGACTAACAGGTTGTTTCTTGATGGCAGTATGTAAAAACATAATTCAGTAAAAACTGACTTATATGGAACTCCTGGAGTAAACGTCCTCTAAGATAACTATGGAATCAGAAAGGTACTGGAACAGGTCAAATGTTATTTCAGTCCATGTGTTGTAATTTTTATTGAAGTACAACGTACATATGGAAAGGTGCACTCACATGTCAGTGTTGAGTCGGTTGTGAATATGCTGCTGTCCAGAGACAGCTGCGTCCCTGTGACCAGAACTCAGAAGCCTCCCCATGCCGTCTGCCAGTCAGGGTGACCAATATCCTGACCTCAGATAACATGGATTAGTTTTGTTTGTGCTTGAAGTTGGGATGAATGGAAGCATGCGGTATATATTCCGCAGCTTAGAACCTGGCTTATTTCACTCATCATTACCTTTGTGGAACTTACCTGTCTTGTTACGTTCCCTTATGATTAATTTATTCTTGTTATATGATAGCAGTGTCCTATAGAACTTTCTGTGGAGATGAAATACTTTCTGTCTGTGTTGTAGGTATAGTAGCCATTAGCCAGGTATGGCTATTGAACTCATGAAATGTGGCTAGTGTGACTGAGCAAATGAATTTTTACTTTGTTTAACCTTATTAATTTATTTTTAAATTTTGTGATTAGCACCTACTGTGCTGGGCAGTGCGGTTGCATAATATTCTGTTTTATGAATATGCTATAGTTTATATATCCTATTGTTAAAATTGTAGCTGTTTCTGGCTATTACAAATAATGCCAGTGTGAATATTCCTATACCTGTCTTTTGGTGAACATAAGCATGCATTTCTTTGGGAAATGTACGTAGGATTTGGAACTGCTAAATCTGAAGGTATGTATATAATCAGATTTAGTAAGCACTGCCAGTGAGTTTTCCAGAATGACTGCACCCATTTATGTACTTCAGAGCTGTCTGAGAGTTCTAGTTGCTCCATATCCTTGACCAACAGTTGGTGATAATGAGGATTTTTAAATTTTAGCTCTTCTAGTGGCTGGATGGTGGTATCCTATTCTTTTAATTTGCATTTTTTTGGTAACTAGATATGTTGAGCACCTTTTCACTTGTTTATGGGTCATTTGTTGTGTTTTATAAAATACATTGGCTTTACCCCTTCACTCTGTTGAGTTGTCTGATTTTTTATTGTTGTGTAGGAGTACTTTATATATAAAGGCTTCTGAGTCTCTTTTGAATAAGTATTGCAAATATCTTCTTCACTTCATGGCCTGCTTTTTATTTTTTTTAATAGTTCTTTCAGTGAAAAGAAGTTTTTTAATTGTAATATAGTTCAGTTTATCATTTTTTTGGCCACTCTTAATAGTGCCTTTTATGTTCTTTTAAAGTAATCTTTGCTTACCTTAAGGTCATGTAGATAATCTGGATTTCCTTCTAAATTCTTTGTTTTGCTTTTTCTATTTAGATCTAAAATCCATTTCAGATGGATTATAGAGTAAGGTGTGAGGTAAGGGTCAAGTTTGTGTTTTTGTAGGGATAGCAATCAATCCTGTTCATTTATTGAAAAAACCATCCTTTATTCAGAGCAATGCAGTGTCACTTTGGTCACAAATGAAGTGAATGTATGAATTTGTTTCTCAATTCTATTCTGACCCCTTGGTATATTTTATAATTTTGTACCAATGTCAGCTATTAATGATAACTGAGCTTTGCAACAAGTTTTAATATTGGGCAGTATAAGTCATTTGTCTTTGGTTTTCTTCCTTAAGACTGCACAAGAACTGGATTTATTCAAATAGGTTGGTTTTGTCTGTTTTATCTCGTCCCACTTCTATCTAGCATTCTAATGTTATATGATACTTTCCTATTTCTTAGAGGTTTCTGCTCCAGTGAAATTTTATAATCCTGTTTTGGAACTCAAAAAATACCTAGGTATGATTTGGTAGAATTTCAGGACCTGTATGCTCAAATCCATTAGAAATGGGCAAAGGCAGGTAGACCAGACTCAGCACCCACACAAGAAAGTGACAGCCTGATTTCTGATGGTTGAGAGGATAGGAAGGAAAAAAAATATGATGAGTTGTATTTTTGGCTACCTTAGGTTGACAGTAAAGAGGAATTTTTCCTTTCTGGGCATGTTGTAGCATGGATTTTGGATCCTTCAGTGCACATGTTGATGAGATCCATTGATCTTTGAGAGCATTTGAATGTTAGTATGTGTGGTAGAAGTGTCAGAGCAGAGCTTGGCCTTCACAATTAGACACTTGAAAATGCTATCTTGACTCACGTTTTCCTTGTTGATTGGCTTATGACCTAATGTCACTTGAACTATGGGTATACCTGTTGCTTCTTTTCCTCACTCTATACCTGTCTAAATAGCCCTGGATAGATGGAGGCATGACCAGAATGAGAGAAGCATCTTAAGTCATAGAAGTTAGAGAAAAAGGTGGCCCAGGACCACTTTTGTATATGGAGTAGGGAGGGCCATTCCTGCGGCAGCACAATTTAGAATTCTGAAACGGCCCAAGGGACTGAAGTGAACCCAGAGTCAATGTATTGGTAAGTTGGCTGGTAACAAACTGTAACATCGGGTGAGTCTGCACTGGCCTCTTGTAAGCAGACATAACTCCCCAGGTGTGCACCTGTAGACTGGCCTCCTGAGGAGCCAGCACTCTGAAGACTCTTGACAGTAAAGGGCCCATTTGTAGGCATTCACTTAGCGATGTAGCTGAAGCAAACCCTTGAAATGGTGGATGTTTATACACATACACCAGTGTGTGTATTTATTGCATGAGTGAGGTCTTTTAAAAATAGAAACTGTCTGCTTTTGATATCTAATTTATACTTATCATTTAATATGCTATGATATGATCATGGTAAATCTCACCAACTAAGAAAGTGGTGTTATCCATAAATTAGAAGCTATGGAGTATTATTTTCCTTGTGTTTGCTTTCTTTATTTTTAGTAAGCATTATGGTTGGTCAGTTGACCTGAAATAAATGTTCAGTGTGTAGACTTACTGGAATTGGGAGCTTTTTTGTTTGTTTGTTTTTTGTCTTTCACTATTACTTTTGGGAAAAGGCTGGTGAGTTTTCCTTTTGAAATACTGATAGCTGCTTTCTGCTAACTCTTTGGCATTTTTATACTTGGACCAAGAAAGAAGCTTCTGTTTCTGGGTTTGAAATGTGTGTCAGGAGGTTAAATTGTCCACCACCCAGAGTTCCTGAGTCTGATTGTAAGCCGTGTCATCCAGCTCATACTCACTTCGCACACACACTGTCTTTGATATTATGTCTTTGCTTTGGAGTGGCCAGGATGGAAGGGCTGCCTGACACTGTGGGGTCTGTTGGGCCTTGTGCTTTTGAAGGCGCCCACTGATGAAGATGGAGAATGATCAGCTTGACTGGTGGTGGTGATGGGAGAAAGGAAGGGGCAGGATTTCTGTTCTCAGTGGCTAACAGATTCATTAAGGGGACTGGGAAGGTGATTCCCCTAAGGCTGGTACTACAGAGTGGTCTCATCAGAGCCGCATAGCATGAAATCAATCAGAGCTTTTCTTGAGCTGTCACCTGGGCAAGTACTTAGGGCTGATGGAGCAGAGAATTAATCAGGGATTCTCAGGAGGGTAATGCTAAGTCCTCTAACGGGATGCACAACATTGGAGCTTGCTGAAAAGGTATTGGCTTGTTGATGGGATTCTGTTGATATGGAAGTGATTTTTGAAAATGAGAAGGAGTAATTATCCCTTCCTCCCTGCTGAAATTAGAGGGAACCTATTGGCAATCGGCACCAAAGCACGCTGGCTACCACTGGCTCCATGTGGAGCAGATGTTGCCTCAGTCCTCAGTGCAGCATTTGCTGAGAGTTGTGCATCTCTGACAGCGACATATGTTTCTGCAGTCCCATTTCTCCAGTGGCCACCTACAAAACCCAGGCTGCTTGTCCTCACCTGTATTTCTCAAGCTACTTGTTAGCAAGGTCAGCTGGTGTCTAAAATTGTAGGAAAATAATAATGTGGCCCACTTTACATATGTAAGAGCAATTAATTGTTATTAGTGCCTGACATTCCTCTCAAGTGCCTAGGGAGGTGAGTCAATGTCATCACTATTCATTAGGAATTAGTTAGACTGTGCTTGATGATGTCAGTCATGGCTGGGGCTGAGAATTCCCCTGTATCCCACTGTCTGTAAGGGTGTAGTGGGTCTGGTATTTCTGTGGGGGGTGCATTCTGTTTGGAAATTGACTCCTAAATTCAAATTCTATGAAGCATGTGTCTCTGGACTACTTTTAGGTCTCTGAACCTTATAAAGTGGGGATAATACCCAGTGGGGTAGTTGTAGTGATTAAATAGATTAAATGAGATCATGTAGGCAAAAGCTTCTGGCGTTGTACTTGAAACCTGGTTTAGAGAAGAAGGTTGAGTTTGGGTTTGAGGTAACGGTTCACTTAGAAGTAAAGCACGCGTCCCCCACCCCCATCTTTTTGTTGGAGGCAGCTTTTCTCCTATGAGAAAAATGTGGACTTTTACTAAGATCACAGTGGCCTTCAAGTCATCAAATGCTTGGTTGAGTTGTCTGCTACCTGTATCATTCCAACTGTGTGATACTTTAAACCCTAAAATTGCTCCCACTCTACCGTCTCTCCTCCTGAGCTATTAGAAATCCTTTTTCTTAGCAAAGCCACTCCCTGTGTGTTGTCTTTTCCACTTACATACTCTTGTAAATTTCCTCCTTGGCCACCTCTTTGGCTTCTGGTCTTTATACCCTTGTCACCTTGCCTCCTGTATAGCTTTCCTTGTAGCCGTCATCTGGTTCTTCTTTTCCCTAGTGGCCAAAAGAAAGAAGGGAAATAGAGAAAGTAAAATATAGTATCTCAGAATTTATTATCCCCTCAGAATGGGATTTGTTCATGATGGGAGAAGCTTACCTCTTAAGGAACCCAACACTATTTGCCCCTCTAACACAGTAGGACTATTAGTTGTCAGTAATCACGATTGAAAAATGAGCCATTGGATCAAACAGGTTCTTATTTATTCACCCTGTGCATGGTCTGAGTCTGTCTGCTGTGTTCTCATTTGGTGATTTCCTTTGAGGCTCTTCTTGTTGCTTACTGAAAAGCAGCTGAAATGCTTCCTTTCCTTATGGAAAGTTGAGGGAAAGTTGAAAGAATGTTCGTGTCTTCTGGTTGTTGGTCATTCTTTCATTGAATAGTGTGTGCCAGGCACTGTGCTAGCACTGGGAATACTGTGCACTGGTCTCTCTGCCTTTAGGGGTGGAGGCTGGAGGGCAGGTGGTAGGAGCATTAGAAAACCACTTACCGAGTCCTGTCACAGGTGGAGTTTGTGGGAACACAAACTGGTGCAGATGGATAAGTTGGCCTCTTTCAGGTTAGCGATGAACACTTAGGCACACAGGAGCTACAAGTGCCATGTGCTCCCGGGCTACTCAGGTGGGCACAGAACCCTGATTCCATTCTAGCTCTTTTCCTTTACTATCTCTTTATAATGTTTAAGACACTGGCTAAAGCAAGCTATGTGGATTTTTTGGTGACCCTCATATTCAGTGCAGCATTTCATTAGTCATGAGGGTTGGTTAAAATTAACCATTTTATTTAAGTGCCTTTAAATCACGTGAAAGTGAGTGAGAAGCTTACATTGTGAGAGGCCCTTAAGATGAAGCAGATTCTTGGTCCTCATTGAATAGAATTGGTGTCACAAGCACCTGCATTTGACTGTCTTCCTGCCTTCATCCCCCAGGCTTAATTTATAATAAACAGTGTGTTGTTTGAATGCACACATGATACCTCTACTGTACTGCAGTTACTCTTTGACATATCAGTGGATTATGGTGAATCATCCATTTAGGGAGTGCGGCTGTTGGGGCAGTTAGCAGGGTATTTGGATCACTGGTGACAGTTGGTTTTTGGAGTTTATTTACAGTGTGACTGGGAAGAATTTCAGGTAAAAAGCTTTCAGACAAGTGTTTATGATAGAAACTGAGGCACATGGAGGGAACAAACAAGACTTCCCTTGAACCTTTTCTTATAAGTAGTCTGTGGAAGGGATTACATCTTGGAACCACACTTCTCAGAAGAATATGAAAGCTATTGAACTTGTAAGTAAGTTCAGATTTAGATGAGTATTAGAAATAAAGCCATTGGTCACCAATTTAAATTTTCTTTCTGGTCATCTGAAGACCTAAAAGAAGTGAATTCTTGGTAGTTTGATTTACCAAAGCGAACCATTCTTTGCTATCCCATCACAAGGGACGTTCCGTCATCTAGAGAGGACAGGCTTGAACACGCATGAAAGTGCATGGTTTACAGATGACAGGCACCTACACTCACTATGGTTTTAAATTTTTATGGCAGCTCTATTGGGTAGATTGGCTCCACCCCTAAATGATTTTTCTGTATTGAGATTGAATTTATCATTTCTCTTTCACAAATGAAAACCTCATCTTCTGAGAGATTGAATTTGAGCTTCTGGATGAGCCAGGTTGGGAACCAAGATGAGCTGGCATCTTCCTACCACCTGCCCTCCCAACCCATGCCCCTAGTACTATGTTCTTTATTGACTGGAAGCTCAAAGGATGCTACCAGCTTTGCAACTACAGATATTCTGTACATAATTCACTTGTTTGTTTTATTTTTTAGAGAGAGGGTCTTACTCTGTCACTGTGCTTGAGTGTGGTGGCTTGCTCAGTCATAGCTCACAGCAGCCTTGAACTCATGAGTTCAAGTGGTCCTTCCACCTCAGCCTACCAAGTGACTGGGACAGTAGGTGTGCACCCCTGCCTGCCCTGGCAATTCACTTGTTCAGATCTTAATGTTGATAATAAGTAGGTGTGTGTTACTACAGGTTCAGAATCGAGGTATATTGAATGGTAGTTAACCAATTCCACATATTTTCACAATACTCCTAAAGTGTGGCTAATACTATGAGAGCCAGTAGGTACAAGGACATTTTTCAAGATGAGGCGGGTTTTGAGCTGGGCTGGAAAGAGCCTGAGGGACAGAACGCTAGAATGGTTATTTTGGTGTCCAGTATGGGGAGCTTTTCTCAGCCCAGTATTGTGATATTGGAAACTCTGTGCCCATACAGTGCCTCATCTTACTTACACAACCAAAGGCCTGTGTAACTGTGTGGATTATGTATCTGGCAGTTTCTGGGGCTATATCCTGACCCATGTCCAGAGTAAGTAATTCCATCCTGCTGAGCTCCAGTTGACCAAATTGCAAGACCTTAGATGTATAGAGTTTTTCCTTTTGGAGTAAATAAATAAAAACGTGTGGGCATTTAGAACAGTATTTGTATTTACAGAGTGGGTAGATCAATTAATGTTAGCTAATATTGCATTCCCCCAACAATTAAGGACTTGAAATTTGTAGTTTTAGAAGTAACTTGAAGGAGTTATTCATAAGACTCTTTTGCCTGTCTTCTAAGGTAGTCCTCCACTGGTGGAGCAGTTCAGCTAACAAACCATCATCCATCTTGTGTTTCTTACAAACCATCATCCCTCTACCCATGCCTCATGCACACATTTTCATTAGTCAGCAGCCCTCAGTAAATGGCAGTCAGAGGTGGACTTATTTTCCCTAGAACCTCTAACTCTTACCTGTCAGGAGCAGTTTCAGAATCCTGTCTTGTGTGCAGTTGGTTTCAGAACTAAAAGCAACAGTTTATATTTGTTTCTATTAATTTCTATTATTTTTTTGCCTTAGCCTATGACTGAAAGCTGGTAAGATCCTTCTGAATCCTTACTCACAAACTCAGTGTCCTTAGACACTGAATACCTCTGAAGAGCTGTCACATGGGAGAGTGTATTGTGTGGAAGTTCCAAAGAATATTCTGACTCAACATAAAAGACAGTTGGGATCCTGGGTGCTGCCTGGGATGGGGAACCTTTATTAAAAGGATTGGTCTGTGACGTTTGGATTTGGGTACAGGGCTGTGTATACTTGGGAATCAGGAGTGCCACATGTGGCCTTGAGGCTACAGGTTCCCCACCCAGGCAGTGTGTGTGTGTGTGTGTGTGCACGTGTATGTATTTTTGTTTGTGTGTGTCTCTACAAAAATTGTTAACAGTTTAAGAATTCAAAAAGCCCACAGTGCAGGCATCACAAAGTTTATTTGGGGGTCACTCACAAAACGCTTTCTTTTGGAGTAATTTGTTCTGTAACATGTAGTGGATGCCTGTCGTCCCAGCTACTCAGAAGGCTGAGGCAAGAGGATCATTGGAACCCAGGAGTTTGAGGTTGCTGTGAGCTACGATGACGCCAGGGTATAACAGAGTGAGACTCTGTCTCCCCCCAAAATTATACTATAACATTTGGCAATTTCAAAAGTCCTGTGTACATGTACATAGGCTGGTGAGGTAGTAAATAATTTGCTGACATGTTCTTTGAATGGTGGCTCAGTGGCAGCATTTAAAGGCCAACAACCTGAGGCTTTTTTGTTTTGTTTTGTTTTGAAGTCCAGGTGCTGCCAAGTCTACAAAGCTGTAAGAGAAGAAGCCAAAAGCACCCACTAGTTCTATTAATTGTGTAATATTCATGTGCCTCAGAGTTTTTGCACCTGGGATCTATTGATAGACACGGATAGGGGAGGACAGGAGAAAGGGATACAGTTGGGAAAGAGAAGGAAAGAAGACAGGCTGGTTGCTGTCAGGTGACAGCTCTGGAACATGGGCGGTCCCTGATGCTGGGTGGGGCCCCCAGCACCTGTTTCCCTCCTGGGTGCCTCTTTCGCGCAATATTGTGTGAACTTGAGGGGGCGGGAAGGAGCAAAACAGTGGTCACAGGAAGCTTCCCCTTCACGTGCCCTGGGCCGCCCCTTTTCGATCAGTCCTCAGGAGCAATTCTTCTCCCATTTGGCGACGCCTTTGAATTAATGATCTGATGCCTTTTCAACAAAGGAATATTGATATGTTAGTGTGCCGGACAGCAGGGAGTACTGGATTAGATCATTTTCACATTGGTGTTGTGCCAGTTTGACATTTGTTTGGAAAGCTTATCCTTTATGACTGTAGGTTACATGCATAATTTAAGGGGAATAAATCTTTAAGAAAGGTTTCTTTTGTTTCTGTAATCTTCAGTGCTACAGAAAAAGAAATGAAAGATTTCCCCCGCAGTTTTCATGTGATCCGGAACTCAGAGTAAGCTACTAGGTGAAGTGCCCCATATTGATAGACAACATTTCCACAAGTGTGCTAGGCACCAGTGGCAGGTGTTGCAGGAAAGACAGGAGGGGGTTGACCTGCTTCCTGATTCAAGGTTACAATCTAGGAGCCGAGAGTGGCAAAGCAATCTGCCTATACAAGATGAAAGTCCCAGAGATAATTGCTATAAGTGCAGATCAGCTGTCATTGCTGTCTCAACAGAACTGAGTTTTTGTGATGGCAAAATGATCGTCCAGTCATCCTCCTCCTTTCCACTTTCTTCCCACTGTCTTGGTGATCTCATATTGAGATGGTTTGACATTTCAGAGTTATACCACCAGTTGCTGCGGTAAAGTGGACGTCTTTTATTTTACTTAATTTTCTTATGAACATCTTGTTCTGCTATGGAGATTTGATTATCATTGAGCCAAGTGCCCCTGGTTGATAGTAGGCCCTTAGTTAATGGTTTATGAATGAATCACTGCAAACTTGCAACTCAGAGTAAATACTATTCTTGGTTGAAAATTTCTTCTTGTTCGTGAAGATGATCCAGCTTCTGCCTGCCATAACATTTCCGTATGAGTGCTTAACACCATGCGGGGAGAACAAAGCCACTTGGATCTCCAGATTGCATGTTCTCTGCTAGGAATAATTCTCTGGGTGAAGCTGGCTTCTGAAGAACTTGGAATAGAACTAAATGAGATGTTTGTGGCAACCATGTCTTTATGATGCTCTTTTGTGATTTCTTTCAGGTTTATTTTCTTGAAAAGGCTCCAGGCTTCGGCTTGGAAAATCCCACCGCCAAAATTGAGCCCAGCAGCTGGAGCGGCAGCGAGAGCCCTGCCGAAAACATGGAAAGGATGAGTGACTCTGCAGATAAGCCAATTGACAATGACGCAGAAGGGGTCTGGAGTCCTGACATCGAGCAGAGCTTTCAAGAGGCCCTGGCTATCTATCCACCATGTGGGAGGAGGAAAATCATCTTATCAGACGAAGGCAAAATGTATGGTAAGTGGCCTGGAACAGTCCTTTGAAATGCTACAAACTGCTGTCATGGTACAGGGGAGATTATAGCTGGCCTGCCAGTGAGATCCATTCATTGTGTAGGGTTGAATGATCTTTGTAGAATTTTGGTTGGTCACCCAAGGGACTAACCCTCAACTAAAGAGGAGAGTCAGTAAAGGACCACTGGGAAATCACTCCCTGGGCTTTCTTTTACTTGTATGCTTGTTGGCATCACGTCAGAAGCTCGCAAGGTTTGGTAGGAACATAAGATAGTTGCAGTGCCCCAGAAGGCAGGGGCGTGTTCTTCAAACTACAGGCCTGGTTTCAAGGAAGCACTACCACTTAACTAGGCAACTGGTACCATGTAGCAATGGGGGCCTGGTGCTGTCAAATCTCTTGACTCCCACCCCCCAACCTATACTCCCCTCCCAGGAGGAGCCACCGATCTAGATGTTCATACGATATCTATTCTTTTTAAAAAGCCAGCACTTAAAAAACCACAAAGACCCTGTGTAGTCCAGAATGGGACACATGCACAGACTTGATCAGCCCCTGGAACCATCAGTTTGCTGCTTTGTTGCCAATTTGCAGTGGGACGGTCAAACAAGGCATTAACGGCCCTCCTCCAGTCACTCTCCTGAGTCTCTCCTCCTTCAGGGAGTATGTCCTGAAGGAAGCAACCAGGAGTGCTGAGGAGGGTGAGACCGGGTTGCCGGATGGGTTGGGGTGCCACAAGCTGCTGCTGGTGCCCACCCTCTAGTCTGGGGCTGGCTTGCTGGGTTCGGACATTCCCCCTTCTTTCATAAGTGCTTCCAGCTGCAGTCCTGAACTTTTTGGCTGCTTACCTTTTGGAAAGCAGATGGCAGGTGGTTTGCTTGTACATTTGGCTTGTCTAATTGGGCACGTTGAGTTGACAGAGTTTGTACTATAGCCGAGTCTGAAGAGATGCAAACAAATCACCTAAGCTCAGAGAGAATCTGCTTAACAACCTACCTGAGGTTGTTAACTTATCACGGGAGTGATTTATTTCTAAATAACCTGAAATCTTTTCCATAATGGGGTGCTGCACCTTTAATACTGAGCCGCCTCTATCAGGAGCCGTCAGAGGCCGTGACTTAAACTAGCACACACTGCTAAGGGGAAAGCAGATGGTGGTGCAGCTGCCACCAGCTGTGCCCCCTGCCCCACCCTCTTCTTCTGCAACTTGGATGATGTAATGGAAACAAGGAAAATGTTGCTTTCTGCAGCATAGGAGTCTCTCAGCTTGTAACACACAGGGGAGAGGGAGAACCCAAACCTTCGGCATTTGTTTTATGCTCTCATTATATCCTTTGTAGCCAAGGAAGCTTCTTCATGTTTGGTGGAATGGACTCAGGATGAAAAATATCAGCTGTTATGGGGAGAAAGTTTCAGGGCCCTAGATTTTCTGCATTTGCATCTTTCCTGGGCCCTTCTTCATTAGCCTGGCTGGTTGCTTTCAGGGTCTTATCTTTATACCTGAAAAGGCAGCTTCTCCTGTCCCTTAAAGGCAGAGAAAAGCACTTATCTTTGAGCCTGCTTTGAACCGGATTTTATTATGTATAGTGAAAAGTGGCTTTGGGATACTACCTTGTACAAATCCCATTTGTTTACCCAGAAAGTATTTAAATCTAAAATAATGGCATAGTATTGGGAATCCTGGTTGGGAATCACTACAACACTTCATTTTTCACAGGGAAGAATGGGAAAGGTACTATGCCTTCAGGAATAAGGGTTCAGGGCGCAGAACGTAATTTGGAGCAAAAGTTAACGTCTGTCAACTCCGATTTTATTTTGTTGAGATTCAACTTTTTTTAGATAAATCTGGTCGATTTAACCAATTTGCCCGTAACTCAATCATAAAAATAATTTTATGAGAAAATAATTGCGAGCTCTTGTTGGTAATTGGGTCTCAGAAGCAGCGGACTAGGATTACAACAGTGAAAAGCTTTTGGATTTGAGTAGTTCTATCAATAGTGAACTTGAACAGTTTTGTCCTTGGTCTTAGTTTTCTCTCCTATAGAAAAAAGATAGTAAAGTCAATGATGTCAGTGGGTCCTTTGGACTTTTCTGTTTCATGATGCTGTGATTTTGTGACTTGTAACTGAGCAAGAGGATCAGTTATTGAACACATGGTATTGATTGTGGGAGTAAGTCTTGAGTACTCAGGGTAACTCAAATCTGAGTCCTTCCTGAGTTCTTGATGTACAGGTTCTTTTTTTCTTAAATCAGCAATATATTTATTAACTGTGTTGTGTAGCTAACCTAATTTAAAATGAGGCAATCCTTTTGGGCAAGCAGCATTATAACTCATTTGGAAAAAGCAGTCTTAGAAATTATGTGATTTTGAGCAAGCAGAGTATATAGCCTGTAGGTTTGGGGTGCAGGAGATACACATTTGCTGCCCTAGCCTTGGAGCCATCCCCACCTCCAAGCAGCTGCCTTTGGGAGAAAACATCCCCACTCAACTATCTCTCTTTCATCAACATGGGAGGGGTTTTGTTTCTCTTGGTGCTACAGAAGGGAAATATGGTGGCCAAAGGGGCTATGGAGATAGAGACTGGACCCCTACAGACGAACTGCCTCAGGTGCCTGGGAGCTGCGTCTGACCTGCCTGTCACTTACAGGGTGAGAGGAAGTTGAATTGGGGGCCTCTGCAGTGAGGCCCCAGCCACTCGGGGAATGAGTCACATGAGCAGTGTGGAGCCAGAGCTACTGTTCTTGGCTTCTGGCCTGTTCTCCATCTTTCCATACACGAAACAGGACACAAACCAGACCATGATTCGGGGTTTCTTAAAGTTTTAGAGGGAAAAAAAAAAAATTATATATATATATATATATATATATAAATAAAAGATTTTGAAAAAGAAAACATTGAAAGCATTTTGGATTCCATTCAGTAAAATAAAAATGATTTAGCTTTTTAGCAAAATACCAAGTTTTTTTTTTTTACTTTAAAGAATTATTTAAAGTAAATAATTCTGGCTGGGTGTGAGGTGGCTCATATCTGTAATCCTAGCACTGTAGGAAGCCGAGGTGGGTAGATTGCCTGAGCTGAGGAGTTTAAGACCAGCCTGAACCAGAATGAGACCCTGTCTCTTAAAAAAAAGAAAAAAAGAGTTGGGTGCGGTAGTACACGTGCCTGTAGTCCCAGCTATTTGGGAGACTGAAACAAGAGGATCACTTAAGCCCAAGAGTTTGAGGATGCTGGGAGCTATGACCCCATGGTACTCTAGCCTGGGGTGACGGAGTGAGACTGTCCCCCCCCAAAAAAAAAAAAAAAAAAAAAAAGGAAAGAAAAAAGAATTATTCCAATATTTTGTGGAATGTTTTGTGATGTCACTAATCCTGAGCTATTGGAGAAGAAAGGTCAGGTGATTTATTTAGGTCATGAAATTTCCTTCATGGTTGACAGTGGGTGAAATGCAGTGTTACAGAGGGAAAAAATGGAAAACTCTCTTTAGGTTGAGCTTTTGGTTGTCAGGGGACATGGCTTAATTCTCTTTCTGCTACTTTGGTCTTTGGGGAGTGAGATGTTAATGTAGCTGGTTTTAGGTGGATAGATTGCTTCTGCCTTGGGCACCCTTTTGTGGGGGCAGTTGTTCTCAGGGTAAGTAGGCTGAGTCCTCCTCTGACTTGGTTCCTAGGGGCATGCTTGCTTACTTACACAGACACCCTCACACTCTCTTCCCTTTCTTTTTCTGTGTGTCTGTCTTTCTCCTTTTCATTTCTTATCTTGTTTTTACTTAGCTGAGTGTCTTTTTTTTTTTTTTTTTTTTTGGTAGATAGTGGGGGAAGAGATAGCTAGAGGACAAGATGAGAAGGAAGTTCTTGATCAACATAGTTGTCTGAAGGTGGATTTCAGAGCAGCGGGGCATAGTTGAAAATGGGACACAACAGTGAACCATGGGAATATTTGGGCATGTTTCTTTTGCAACTTGAAAGTCCCAGTCTTACAATGTGGTCAAACATACCCTATAATCAAACTAGAGTAGGGACAGGACTAACATGCACTGATTGCTTGCTACAGAGGCAGAGAAAGTATAGCACTTAACAGTTTGGACTTTATAATTGGTACGAATCCTGGCCCTGCCTCTTTTTCCTGGCCCTGGGTAAGTTGCCTTACCTTCCTGTGTCTCAGTTTCCTCAGCTGCAAAAGACAGTTAAATATATCCTTCTTCATAGGACTGTTGAGTGAACTAATTGTGATCTAGGATCCTTCCTACTACATTTGAATGATGTCTAGGATGCAGTGAGAGCTGTATGTGTTTATGAATTGAAAATGGCATTGTTCTTGGCCACGTTCTATGCTACAGGCTTTTCATATGATTTCTATCTAATGCTCTTAACAGTGTTTTGAGGTTGGTATTGTGATACCCATGTTATAGACAAGGAAGCATTGAGGAAGGGGTAAAGTGACTTGCACACAGCCAATACAACTGGTACAGTTAGAAGGTTTCAAATCTAGGTCTGTCTGACTCCACAACCTAGGCTCTTCCCATTGTGTTTTTGTTCCTTCTTTGGTAGAGGCCATTATACATTAAGTCAAAAAATAAGTATTGAGAACCAGCTGTATTGCAGCCCCTTGCTGAGGTTTGCCAGGGATACAGCAATGAACAAGACAGACACAGTCTTCATGGGACTGTGACAAGTTCATTTGCAGGAAACTGACCTGAGGTCAAGGATGTGTGCCAAAGCTTTCTGAGAAGTCTGAGGGCCCTTTGAAGATGGTGGCCTTCCACTTAGGCTTTTGACGCCTGTTCTTGGCTACCAGAGTCCAAGGCACCCTGCCTGATGCTGGCAGGAAGAAAGCATCTCAAATAACGCAGTGGAGAGGATCTCATGGATCACAAGGCTGGCCCCAGTGGTGGCCAGGAGGATGTCTGGAAGGTTCTAGTGCCCTGGGATCCTGCAGTCCAGGCAGTAACTTTCTCCTTTTGCGAGCAGATGTATTCAGGTCCTTGCTTAGGACAGCTCCAGCCCTTCCTTCCTGGGCTGCCAGGTCTGTGGGTCCCAGAGAGCTGAGCTGTGAAGACCAGAGAAGATGGAGGGGGGATGCCTCTGGGCCAGGCCTCCCCAGGTACTGACCTGAGCCCTGCCAGCCTGTGTCCTCTGGGCCAGGCCTCCCCAGGTACTGACCTGAGCCCTGCCAGCCAGTGGAACACAGGACTTAGGATCACCCCTTTCTTACTTCACAGGAAGGAGCGCAAGGCAGAAGGAAGAAGGGGGCTTTTGTAGGGAGCTAGTGGCACAGCTAACGAGTGGGTGTGAGAGTACACACAGCAAGTGTGAATGTGAACTGGTTAGTATGGGAAAGAGATGGAATCTCTGTTCCCTGTGCTGCTGGAGACCTGGAGAACTGGTCAAGGAAATTAGTGCAGGGTCGTCCTGTTGTGAGAGTGTGCTCTCACACGGCAGGTCTCTGAGGATCGGGAAGGGGGCCTGTGTCTGTGGAGACTGCAGAGGCCCCCGTGTGGGGCCCTCGAGCCTGAGCCGGGTAGGATCTCCAGGCTTTGGCAAAGTGACTCTTGGGACCTGGGCTGAACTCGTCCTTCCTAGTGTTCCATCTGAACATCGTGTGGCATCTTTGATTTCCTCTTTCGTTCTGACTTGTGATTCAGGTTGTTATTTTAGGATAATGGTTAGAAATGTGAACCACAAAGATCAGTGAGTCTATATCAGGGTAGAAGTTCTTGCAACCCAGGACCCTGTCTTTCACAGGTTTTATTTCAGGGACATAGAAGGTATTAGTGTATCTGTCGAATATACGCATGCATAAAATGAATTGTTTATTGAAACAGAGAGAGGTGGATGAGTAAACCTGTGAGCCCTACAGGCCTCTGCTGTCAGAGGGACGAGCTAAAAAGGGAGAACGAAAAAAAAGAAATATTTTTGTTTATTTCATGTCTTATTAGGTTGCAAAAGAAAAAAAACCCCTTTTTTTATTTTGTTGTTGTTGTTAAATCATAGCTGTGTACATTAATGCAATCATGGGGCACCATACACTGGTTTTACATACAGTTAAAACTCTGGGTGTTTGCTATTTATGTTGCTAAATGTTAGTTGAAGAAGTAGGAAGGATTTTTCCTCAAAACAGAGACAGTAGCAAAGCAGAGGTTAATTCTGAAATCTTTGGAGCAGATGAGTAACAGGGGATTTTGAAATAGTTTGGTTCCCGGGAGAATAGCAAAGCCAACGTCATCACCCATTTCATTGGGACTCTGAGTACGTGGGGGGTAGGCAAAGGTTTATGTACAAGGTGTGAACCCTTGTGCAACTGGATAAAGAGTAGCTAATTAAGGATGGCTCAAGAATTGGTCATAAGGGAAGAAGGAGGAAAAGAATGTTAAATTATTACCAAGTTATGCTTTCGAACAGCTGTGCCGTGGCCATGAATGGACTCTGGGGTTTGGGAAGACATGATTCATAAATCATTGAGGGTCTACACTGTGCTTTGATGCGAGTGAAAACAATAGATAGAAAATAATTTAAAAAGCCAATGCACTTGAGCATTTAACATGCTTGGCACCTTCTCATTGTTTTAGAATATGTTACCTTGTTTATTCCCCATTAACAAACCAATGATACAGGAACTGTAATCATCCCCATTTTACAGCTAAGGAAGTTGAGACCTACTAAGATCAAGTAACTTGCCCAAAGTCACACAGTAAATAAGCTGTGGAGCTGGTATTTGCAACTGGGACAGTCCGTACAACTGACTACAACACTGATGGGGAGGGAAGTCTATTCTGTTCTAGGGACATACCCAGTTCAGTGTGGAGCAAATGGGGCAGTAAGACCCATAAAAGTAAGACCGTTTATGGTGCTCTGTTGCCCGAGCTAGAGTGCAATGGCCCTGCCGTAGCTCATGGCAACCTCAAATTCATGGACTCAAGCAATCCTCTGGCCTCAGCCTCCTGAGCAGATGAGACTACAAGCATGCCTGGTTGATTTTTTAATGTTTTGTTGAGATGGGGATCCCCCGTGTTGGTCAGGCTGGTCTTGAATTCCTGGCCTCAAGCAGCCCTCCACCTCCCAGTGCTGGGATTACATCCACCCCACTGAGTGGTTTTTAAACTTTGAATTGTAGACCACTTGGAGGATCTGTACAAGGTTGTATATCCTGTTCTTAGAAAAATTCCTAATTATGTGTAGTTATAGGATTGTTGCATATGACATTTGGTGATATCTGGAGTTTAGGGAAAGGCATGCTGGCCTAAGGGAACGGTATAAAGGCCTGGAGGCCTGAAAGGGCCCAACACACTTAGAAGTAAGATGTATTCTGGAGGGTGGTGGTACCTGAACCTAGAAATGTGGACTGGCACTGTGTCTTGGAAAGCCCACACTGCATGCCATTGTCACGGTAGAAGGAAGCCATTACATTTTCTTAGGAAGGATGGCGTGACTCAGCCTGTGTTTGGGAAAGCCAGCTCTGAAGGCGTGGAGACAAGTTAGGTGGCTGTTGCAGTAGTCTGGGGGGAGAGCACGAGTCCTGAACTACAGTGTTGGCAGTGCTGGTGGGAGGAAGGCGTTTCAGAGTAGAACCAACAGAACTGGTTGCGATTTGTGAAAGAGAAGGAGTTTGATTTCAGGTTCCACTTCTGTATCACAGGGAGGACAGTGGGACTGTTAAACGAGATGGGGAGTGGAGACAGGAGAAGCAGGTTTATAGAGAGGAGAGAGATGAGCAGGTGAGTTGTGTCATGTGTTGGAGTTGCTGGGTGGCCATCCACATGGAGATGGCCTGTAGGGAGTTGGAAATTCGTGCTTGGGGCTCAATGAAGTTCAAGTTGCTGTAGCAGTTTGAGGACTTACCATCAGAGAAGAGTTGCTTAAAACTGTGAAATTAGGTGATAGTGGCCTGTGATGTCCAGGCTCACAGTTTATCAAGGGCAGTGTTTGAAATGGAAGGTCCCTAGCAGTGTTAAAGAGATTGCCTTCTTTAGAAAAGAGGAGGCAGATGGGTGGTTCCCAAGGAGCACCTGAGGTGAGGAACTTACACGTATAAAAGGATGATTGCTGGCTCAGAATTTCTGGGAGTACTGTTTGATAATCTGTATTTCTAAAAGCTCCCTGGGTACCTTGGGTGGTTTGAGAGCCCCTGGGCCTGGGTGCAGCCTGGGTCCAAGAAGATGGGACCACATTCTTAGAGTTGGTAAAAGAAACAATGACAGAGAATGTTTGAACTAACAGTTCTCACAAGGATTAGGCGATGGAAATTTAAATACACTTGTTTCATTATCAGTTTGTGTTCTTACTCTACCAGGAAGGAACGGTATTGTGACCCAGTCTTTGGAAAGGTTTGGCCATTCATGGAAGGAGACATGGGGTCTCAAAGGGCATAACAAGTGAAGATGATTTATTTTGTACAAGGAGAGACTTGGCTATTTGGTTAGTTTAGTTGGGGAGAAGAATTTGAGATGTGGATATATTTGATGGAGTAAAACCCAGAAGGGCTTTAAAGAAGATGGGGACATCCGTTATGCATCAGATGGGTGGTGGGGTGTCTAATGATTGCTTTTTTCAGATGAAGATTAAGACCACCTGGGCGATTGTGGGCTTTTGAAACATAAAACAGGTTTAGTACAAATGTTTTTATAGACAGACAAGAGTGAGTAAGAGAATTGCTAAGTGGTGAAGGGTGTAAGAATATGAACATGAGTTTTTTTTAATTGAAAATTTTATTGAAATAATTATAGGTTCACATGCAGTTATAAGAAATAATACACAAATACACTTGATCCATTTCACCCCAGTGGTTACATTTTGTAAAACTATAGTGTAATGTCCTGAGGAGATGCTGGTAATACAACTCGCTGCACTTACTTAGGTTTCTCCAGTTTACTTCTGCTCAGGTGTGTGCGTGGTAGTTGTGTACAGTGTCATCCCCGGGTAGGTTCACGTCCCCACCTCCACAGAGTACAGAACCCTTCTGACACCTTGGGTCCCTAGGGTTGCCCTTTTATAAGCAAACTCAGCTCTGTCCTACTTTTTCCCACCTTCTCCCTAATTCCTGGCAACCACTTAGCTATCCTCTCTTTCTGACATTTTGTCATTTTAAACATGTCGTATAAATGGAATCATAATATATATAACCTTTTGGTATTGGCTTTTTTCCACTCAGCATAATTCTCTGGGGAGTCGTCATCCAAGTTGTCACCTACATCAATAGTTTGTTTCTTTTATCGTTGAGTAATTCCATGGTACCAGTTTGTTTAACCATTCACCTGTTCAGGGGCATCTGGGCTGATTCCTGTTTTTGGTCATTGCACATCTGCCAGGAACACTCATGTGTAGGTTTTTGTATGAACTTACGTTTTCATTTACATGGATAAATGCCCAGGAGGGTAATTGCTGACTCATATGGTATTTATACATTTAGTTGGTATTTGTTTTGTTTTGTTTTTTTTTTTAAACTGGCCATCTGTTTTGCAGAGTGTTTGTACCATGTAACTTTCTCACCTGCAACCTGACTTTTCTGTATCCTCACCAGCATGTGGTGTTGTCACTGGCCATTGGGATAGATGTGTGTGGATATCTCGGGTGGTGTTAATTTGCTTTTCCCTAAAGCCTAATGATGTTGAATATATGCCTATTTGCAAGCTGTAGATCCTCTTCAGTGAAAGGTTTGTTCATGTCTTTTGTCTTTTCTAATATGATTTTACTGTTGAATTTTGGGAAATTTTTATTCTAGATACAAGTTCTTTAGATATGTGGTTTGCAAGTATTTTCTCTTGTAGCTTACCTTTTCATTGTGTTTACATGGGCAAAACAAAAGAACTTTTAACAGAGCAAAATTTCTATGAAGTCTTATTTATTAGTTTTCCCTTTTGTCTGTTGTGTTTTGATGTCAAGTCTAAGAACTCATTGCCTTGGCTGTAAGTCCTGAAGATTTTCTCCTGTATTCTGTTCTTTTTTTCTTCTTTTTTTGAGACAGAGTCTTACTTCTTTGTTGCCCTCAGTTAAAGTGCTGTGGTGTCACAGCTCCTCAAACTCTTGGGCTCAAGTGATGATTCTCCTACCTTAGCCTCCTGAGTAGCTGGGATGACAAGTGCCCACCAGTTTAATGTCCAGCTAGTTTTTAAAGATAGGATCTCGCTGTTGCTCAGGCTGATCTTGAACTCCTAAGCTCTAGACCAGCGGTTCTCAACCTGTGGGTCGCAACTCCTTTGTAACAGTGAAAATACATCCTGCATATCAGATATTTACGTTACAATTCATAACAGTAGCAAAATTACAGTTATGAAGTAGCAACGAAAATAATTTTGTGGTTGAGGGTCACCACAACATGAGGAACTGTATTAAAGGGTCGAGGCATTAGGAAGGTTGAGAACCCTGTTTTAGATGATCTACCCCATCAGCCTTGGCCTCCAGACTGTTCTATTCTAAAAGTTTTATAGTTTTATCCTTTATATTTAATTGTTCGGCCTAGTTTAAATTAATTTTTATATAATTAAGAGGAACACATTTGAGGAAACGCGTTAGCATGATTACATGATTTTCTTTTTAAAAGGATTATTGGAGTTCATCCGTATCTTGACAGCTGCCAAGGCCTGGGACCTGAGACCTAGGAGCTGGCGAGTGCTTGGCTAAACATGTGTAGGTTGGGAAAGGGACAGGGGAAGCTGGTGGGGCGAGGGCTGGTAAATCATGGGGCGTACTGCTCAGAGGCTCTCTTGATTGTTTAAGAGGAGGCAGGGCAAGAGGCTGTGGTCATGCACAGGATAGGTGGCATCTGAGATTAGAACTGGAGAGATTGCATAGGATGAGTTTTGGGGTGTGGCCCCAACTGTGGTCACCTGGCATGAATGTGGGCCATGGCCATTGGAGATGCGGAAGGAGGGCACTGTGAGGCTCATCAACATTGGGTTGATTAATTACTTGGGCACTGATCTTCACAGCGCGGTACAGTGTGCATTTGTAAATAAAGTAACTCAGATATTGGGGGAGTTCTTTTGAAGTGACATGGCCCATAGATAGGAATGGACAGAGGTTGATACAGTGTAAGTGACTGCTATGGCCCTTAAAAAGCAAGTGGCAGAACCAGGAGAAGGAGCATTGGAGTCAGAAGAAAATGATAACATTCCCTACCTTCCTCCTTTCCAATTTTTTTGCTGTTCGAAAACTATACCCATTTGTGATGCGTCGTGGGGCCAGACGCTGGAACTCTTCATGCACGGTTGTCATCAGTAGCTTGGGGTAGGAAAGCCAGCATATTGGCTCTACCTCCCAGCAATGCTAAGAGAAAACGCAGTTATGTAGGAAGAACTGCTTTCAATTGAATTCTAAAAATAATGTTTTGGGGTTAAGCCTGTTCGGGGGCTGTTGAAAAGATAGGAAAGAGTATTTTGGAGCCATCAAGCTGGATTAAGCTTTCCTAGCTTAGTTAGAGGGGTATTCAGTTAAGAGAGGGATTGTATTGAGCCCTCCTTTCTTAGGGTTTCTGCCAAAGAGGAGAGGAGATCCAAGGCAGACTTATATATCAGAGCCCCAAGTGACGGAAGGGACCAATGGGAGCCTGTTGCTGGGCAGAGGTTCGCCAGGCCCCCCTAACAAAGGCTCTCCCCAGCATGAGAGGGGAGGAGGGAGTGGACAGGCTTTTGTGTTCTTAGCAGCACAGACCAGGATTCAACGCCATCTCCCTATTCTTCCCCTGTCAGAACCCCACTTCTAGAGCTCTAGGCCCTTCCTCCTCTGGTAGCTCTGGTCTGCCATTACACTTGGGAATGTGCCTCTGATTACTTATTATTGTTATTTATTTGTATCCCATGCCATGGATAGTAAGAATTTAAAGTGGTCTTTTTTTTTTTTTTTTTTATAAGTTATCATTATGATAGTGGTGTGCTGTTATCCCTTTAAGTAAAGTGGTATCTCAGAGAACAATCAACTCAATAAATGTAAATATATAATTATGTCATGTGGGTAGGAACATAGAACAAAATCTGGATGAACTTACTGTTGGAGACTCACTTCTATTATATGTTTCTGTATTAATGGGATTTTAAAAAATAGTGAACATATGTTACTTTTGCGATTGGAAAAAAAGATAATTATATCAAGTTTATTTTTCCTTCTGATTTTGAGTAAGGAATACTCATGAAAGAAGAATGTGGGAAATAGCAAGAATTAGAAAGTAAACTGTATTGTGTGTGTCTGCTGTGATGCAGTGATCACCAAAGTTTCGCCAGGGGAGGCTCACAGGGTGGCAGTGGGCAGGGGAGAGGGATTTGGAGAGCATCTTTCCCCTCCACTTGTGGGTGGTGGGGTGCTGAGCTCAGGGGACGACAGGTGGTCAGAGAGTGGCAGGGCTGAGGCGGAGAAACAGAACAGGGCGTTCTTATTATAGGTTTTAGGACATCAGTCCAGGAGTTCAACAGGTGCCCTGGCCACTTGGGTCTGTCAGTCAGCCGTCCCGACTCACAATCAATTATTCCAACATTCATGCATTGTGGTAAAATGGTGATGGGAGAGAGAAGGGAAAATGTTCACATCTATTCTTCTAATGTCTATGGACTCAAAGCACAAATAGAGTGGACAGGGCCCACATCTCTGCTGAGCCAGAGTTTATTCTTCAGCTTGTACTTGAGAGTGGGTGTGGTTTATTCCTGGAAGACTGGGGGCCTCTTTTAAAAATGCCAGTAGTTATTTTTTGATGACTATGTTATTCTTTGTAACAGGTTCCTACCAAGTAATGTACTGCGTTTGGGCAGTGGTGGGTGGGTTTTAGATATGAAAGCACTCTGGGGACTTCGTGTGCTGTAAATTCTCATTTGATTATAATTGTTAATTGTATTTAACCACAGATGTGTTTCATCGGCTTGGTATGTACCTGCTATGCCTGTCCTGCAGATTATTCTGTCCACTTTCCCTTTCCTCAAGTGTTTCAATTCCAGATGAATAATAAAAATCAAATTTGTTCTTCAAAGTCCATTTGTGCATTATTTCTTTAAAGTCTCTTCCTGTATCCGTATACTCCTTCTCCCTATTAGCCTTTTAGAACATGTGACTGCGAAGCCTACTGCCCAGAACATTCAATTTATTAAAATATTTTTTCTTTATAGCATTGCAGCCTTTTTTCTCTGCAGTCAGTAAAATTGGTCATTAGCTGAAAATTTCTGTAGAATGTTGTTCCTTTTGCAAAAGCTGGAGAAACTTTTAGGTTACCTAAAAAGAGAATGTTCTGGAGGAAATATTTATCACCCCAAAGCTTTGCAGCTTCTGGGGTAATATTTAACATAATGTTAATAAGCTGAGTTTTCCCACCATTTACAAAGGTCCTAATTACTCATTCTGTGCCTCCCCTCTTCCCTGGTTTTCTTTCTGTGTTCGGTGACTTGCTTGCTATTGTGTTGAGATGGGCTTTGGCAACTGTCTCTTAGATGAATAGTCCTATTACAAACACAGTGGCTTCCGTGACAGCTTAGAAGAGATTGTTGTTTATGACTGCTTTTATTGAGAGAGGTTTGGTGCACATTCATGTCCTGATAAAGACATTTGTACCTATAAAGTAGCCACCGCCTTAAACATATTTGATTATGAATAAGGTATTGGGGATGATGAAATGCCAGATGTGAGGTATCGGATTGCATGTTTATTCAACTGTTATTGCAATCTCTGTGCTAAGATGTGCCCTTGTATTTTCTGTGTCACAGCAACACACAAAATGTGATGGTGATATGATCCTGATTATGAAAGATGCTATTTAGGTTACTTGGGATCGTAAACCACATGTATTAGTCCCCATATGTCCTTAGATAGCAGCCACGAACAGTTGTTAGGTGAAGGGAATTGTCAAGTGGGTTGAACCATGCATTGTGATGGGAAACCTTTTGAAATGTATGAATCTTAAAGAAAAGAAAATGTATGAATCTTAAAATAAAGAAAAGAAAAATAACAGAATATTTATCTAGTGTTTAGTGTTCTGAACACTTAGCATTAACTCACGCTTTGTAACAAATCTTAAGAATGGCCACTAATATTATTGCCACATTATAGATGGAAGAAACCATAGGCCAGAGGGTTTAGTAAATTGTTCAGGGTCACACAGCTAGTAACTGCTGGAGTCAGGTTATGAAGTCCAATCAGTTTGGCTTCAAAGCTTGAGTGTTTTAAGCACTGTTTCCGCTGCCTCTGTGTTATGGGATGGAACTGGAAGGTGACGTGCTCAAGACTCAGCACCACTACGGGGCTGCCTGCCCAGTGCGGAAGAGAGTTTTGGTTGCAGGTAAACAAAGGAAAAGAGAGTGGGCTTTTCTTGATATCTGGTATACCCTTTATCCTGTTTTCTGCCTGGTAAACTCCCACTGGTGCTTTAAGATCCTGTAGAAAAACTCCCTATCTTCTCCGAAACTCTTCTTAATCTGCACAGGCAGAGCTAGTTTGTTGTCTTTTGTGTTTGCATAGTAGCATGTTCCTCAAAAACCTCGTCAGCCTCATTTCTTTTTTTTTTTTTAAATTATGGCGAGGGCTGTCGGACTATCTGTTCATCCCACGGAGAACTCTTCGAGGGCAGGTGCATGTTGGCACCCCTGGAAATGTTTGAATTAGTGAAAGCTGTTGGTAATGATAATTCCATCTTCTGTCTCTAGAGGATATTCTTTCTCACATTCTTATCATATTTATAACATTTTAAAGAAATAGTAAGGGCCAGGATTTTGATTTTATAGAAAAGAAACTGAAGCGCATTTGTCAGGATGTTTTCTGTTAGAGATCATCTTCCCTCGAGGAATCTCCTGGTAAAGAAGATTCAGGGAAGAGCCAACAGATCTCACTCCTGTGCTTATAACCTTGTTTCCCCTATGCTGAGATGTGAATGAGAGTAATTTATCTGTAGTGTATCCCTAGAAGAGTGGTCTTTGACAGTTACCGTATTATCTCGAGTATAAGCCGAGGTTTTTCCGGCACAAAATTTGTGCCGAAAAACCTGAACTCGGCACAAATTTTGTGCTGAAAAAACTCGGCGTATACTCGGGTATATAGGGTACTTTTCCCCTATTAGATACCTGACGTACGTTTGTGGGCTTATTTAAAAAGTTTGCAAATGGGTAGGATATATGTGTGCATGCATGCTACTTTTTCACATTGACTCTGGGTTTAGTTTTAGCTGTCTGAAAATCACTTATACCACTGATTATTCTAAGATGACATTGGTGATCCTAAATGATTCCCTTACGTGGAGCAGTGAACTAAGTTAAGCTGCCACTGTGGAGTTCAGCAGGGTGTTGAGTTACCCTGCTCAACAGGTGTTAGGGTGAGTTACCAGGCTACAAACTCTGGTGACATCGTCTTGTCTGATTTATAGAGGGGCTTGTCTGTTGGCACATAGGAATAAGTTCATCATGGTGGTACATGGCATAGAGTCAGGAATGAGGGTTATTGGGATTTAAATCTTGGTTCTTTTTAAGAGTCTGAAATCAGAGGATCCCTTGAGTCTAGGAGATTGAGGCTGCAGTGAGCCATGATCGTGCCACTGAATTCCAGCCTGGGTGACAGAGCTAGACCTTGTCTCTTTGAAAGGAAAAAAAAAAAAAAAGCCTGGCTTTATTACTTCACTGGCTGGGTAACTATGGGCAAGTTAATATTCCTAACCGTTGGCCGGGTGCAATGGCTAATGCCTATAATCCTAGCACTCTGGGAGGCCAAGGCAGGAGGATTGCTTCAGCTCAGGAGTTTGAGACCAACCTGAACCCTGCAAGACCCAATTAAAAATAGAAAAAAATTAGCTGGATGTGGTGGTGCTCACCTGTAGTCCTGAGGCTGCAGAGGTGGTGCGTGGATGTCTCGGGTTGGTGGAGTGGAGAGGCATTATGAGCTGGGGGATTGTGGGGTGACCTGCTGGGTGGTCATGTTTGAACACTAATATCCGTTCTCAGCTTTTCTGTGTTTGTAGTACCTATGTGGGGAGCAGGATGAAAGTCCTTGTTTGGTTTTTAGGATGTTCAGTTAGTTTTTGAAGTGCGTTATTCTGGAAGCCTTATTCTGGACTTCCTTATGTCAGGAAGTCTGACCCTGCAGTACTTCTGGGGGGCTTGAACTAGGTCAGAGGCTATGGGAATGGCAAGGAGGAGACAGAATGGGAAGGGCATTTTATATCAGTGTATTAGGGCTCAGGTATTTAGAGCTGATATATTAGCTCCCCCTTCATGGGACAGGGTTAGGAGGTACTGGGCAATTCAGCATTCTGGGTTTGAGAACAGTTTGGAAAAACGTCACAGGGTTTGATGTTGAGACCTCAGAAGCAGATGAGCTTGTCTAGGAGGCACAGAAAGGGCAGGGTGGAAGGAAGGGTAAGGAAGAACCCATTGGAAGCATTAAGAGTCAATCATTATCTTGAGAAAAGGTCTTACACATCACATAAAACCTTATGCAAGGGGCGGCACCTGTGGCTCAAAGGAGTAGGGTGCGGGGTCCATATGCCAGAGGTGGCGGGTTCAAACCCAGCCCCGGCCAAAAACTGCAAAAAAAACAAAAACAAAAAACAAAAACCTTACGCAGGAGGAGGGGAGCTTGAATCATGTATTTTTATTGTACTATGTGCACAAAAGTGTTGTCTCCAGTGGTATGGTGATGGAAAGGCATGATTTTCTCGCAGGCCTTGGGGGTGCTGACTGTCTCGGCATGGTCTACTCTGTGGCTTCTGAGACTGAGTTAACAGGGCAGGCCCAGGATCCCAGTTCATCTCCTTCCTTTTCCTGAAGCCACAGCTGGTCTATCTCTGTGTGATTTCTTTCTCCAGCCTCCCTGGGAATTTTGCTGAGCTCTCTTCTGCAGTTTCAGCTGTAACACACACACACACCCGTTAACTGTAGCTTGTGTAGCTGAGAAGTACAGATTTGTAGTGTGCCACGAGGAGGGGGAGCCTGGGGAATCAGACTCCTTTTAAAATCTGCTTCAACTTGCTCTCCTGGGGCCAGCCTGAAAGGTGAGAAGCCTGGAGAAAACCCAGAGATGGTAAGCATGACCTGTCAGAAACAGCAAGGCCTGCCTGCTCTCTGTGTCAGATCAAAGACTGACTCTTCAGTCACCTGACACTCTGATGTGAGATGCTTCTGAGGCAGACTGGGGCTGCTGGTGCCCTGTGCCTGGGAGCCGTGGGGAACGTGTGGGCCTGCATGTGTTCTCCTAGGTGAGGGTGGGAGGCAGAACGCGTGCCGCCCCCCCCCCCCGCTGCTCTCAGAGTCAGAACGGGAGGGATCTGCAGAGCTCAGCCTGGCCTCCTCGTTTTTCATGTTAGAAGCTGCTGCCCAGAGATGCCCTTTTCCTGGTTCCAGTTCCGGGGGTGAGTTGGCCCAACTTGGCCACAGCTGCTCCTACCTGGCTCTTCCCTCCTGTTTCACAGATCCCAGGCTCTAGGCTGCAGAGGTCATTCCCAGTTTGGTCTGTGCCTAGGGCGACCATACAATTTAATGTCAAAGTTAAGGCATTTTGGAAGATAAATGGAGTGGTGTTAATAATGACACCGAGAAAACAGAAGTAAACTGGGCCAGGTTAGGCAAATCAAGATGTATGCTCTTTCTTGCCTTTACTTTTGGCACAATTCTTGTCCTGACACTAAGTGATATTCCCACATTCCCCTACCCTTCCTGGTCTTATGGCCCATGTACCTTTAGGTACTAGGGACTTAATTGATCTTGGGCTTTTGATTTGGCTTGCAGAAAAGAAATCTCAGGGATCTCCCATCTTGGAGAGCCTGGGAGATGGGAGACCTGGGAAAAACCATGGTGAGCATATGTCCAAAATTCTGAATAGTCTGACTATGACTATTCAGAACCCAGATCCAGGAACTTGGATTTTCAGTGGCTGGTGCAGTTATGTCATAATTTACTGACTTGTTTTTCTTCCAAGCATATGTTTCTTTTTCCCTTGCATGTAGCGTGAGGTGGGCTGGCGGTTACATCCAAATCACCAAAGAAACATCCCATCCCTAGATAGAACCAGGAACTCAGCCACGCCATCTTCTGCCCCGGGGGTGGAGAGGGGAGCAGAGGCTTGTTACTTGTTCTCCTGTATCTGTGTGGTCTCCACAGTCACAGAGAAGGGTGGGAGGGCACGTGAGCAGCTGGGCTTCATTGAGACCAAGCCAGGTGGGGATTTGGGCAGAGGAGGCACCCTGAGAGCTGAGTGGAGATGAAGGCTCTGCCTGTCACTTTCCCAGCCTGCACTGGCCTGCTTTTCTGGCATGGATGCGTTCCTAGTGACAAGGTCTGAGGGGAGGAAATAGTTCCTTACTGACGACCTTCATGGGCCTCTGGCTCCCCTACGTGACCACAGTGGCCTGGATTTGACTGTTCTCTCACTGGAGTTAGGAGTAGGTTTTGCAAATAAAAGTCCGGGATGCCCAGTTAGTTAAATTTGAATTGCAGATGAACAGAGAGTCATTTTTTGGTATAAGTATATCCTATGCAATAGACGTATTTTATATATGACAAACCAGCTAATGAGAACTGGCCAGATTTTGTTTACCTTTGGAGCACCGCGTGACCATTCAAAATGCTACTTCATTTCGTAGATATTTTTAGTGCCAAGGATGTGTCAGATGCTTCTCTAGGCACTGGGGATATTGCAGTGAGCAGAACCAGACAAGGGTTCCTGGAGTTTGCATTCTGGTGGGGGTGATGATAGACACTGAGGAAGATAAAGTATGTTAGGTAGTGGAAATATAAAGAGGAAAACAGCAGAGAAGGAAGGTGGGGGGGCATATTGGGAGGTCCCACCTGAAGGAGATGCGACATCAAGGTCATACATCAGACAGATGTTTGGGCAAGAGTGTCTCAGGCCGAGGGCAGCACAGACATTAGACCCTGATGTGTGTACCTGATGTGTTTGAGGATCAGTATAGGAGAGGGGCCAGCAGCAGGGTCAGGGAGAGCCTTGCCGTCCTCTGTCAGGATTTTGGCTTTCCCTCTGAACCAGAGGCCAGTGGAAGGTAGTAAGCAGAGTAGGAGTCTGATCTGATGGGACTGGAAAGGGTCACTGGCTGCTGGGTGGAGAGAAATGGAAAGCAAACCTGGGTCCAGGTCTGTCCTCAGGGGTAGCAGGTGAGATTTAAGACCTGCATGTCATTTGGCATGAAGGGACATAGCCATGCAGGGTCTTAGCTTTAGTTCTCCTAACTTTCTTTTTTTCTCATTTATGTGACATGTTCCTACTAAAGAAGAGGAAGGGATGTTGCAACTATCTACCCCTTTTTTGACAACACCGTGTAATACACCTGGTTCCAGGGGCCACTTCCCTGATGTTTTCTGTTATGCCTTAGTGACTTGGGTGTCACATATCAGTTTCAGAGCTTTCTGAAATGCTAATTCAGAAAAATACATCAGTTTTTTTGGTAGATCTTAAAGGAAGCTATTTTTCTGTCGAATTAATTAATTTAAATTTAAATTGTTTGAGAGCTGAAGAGCTTAAAAGCATGTTTCTTTTCCAGTCTTTATGGAAAGGAAAGAGAAGAGTGAGCTGGGTACATGATATGTAACTTTCTCTGCTGCTTTACCTGGCTGAAGCAATCTGATTTAGAAACTTAAAAGGCCAACACATTTCACCTTTATAATTAAAGCCTATAACAACTAAGGGATATATGCACTTGATAACATAAAATGTTCTTTGGAGAAAAATACTGAAGCTATAAAATCTTGGCTCTCAAATACGTACAATTATTCTAAATGTCAACCAATTTTGATGATGAGAGTTAAGATTCTGATGGAAGTGGCAAATGTTTTCTATATGTCTTTAATAAATCTGTTGGTATAGAGATGGTATACTGGTACATTAGCTCTGCTTAGTCATATTAACAGATTTGTAAATTTTTGGTATATCCACAAAATTTATTTAAAAAGAAGCAAAAATGAAACACTTTAAAATATGTATCGTGTACACATTTCTGTCTATGAAAATAGACTACTTTGCTGGAGTTGTTAGGAATATCTTAAGGACCTAGTCAATATTTAAAGTTAGAACTAAGTAGACTTTTAAGGGGACTGCCTTTGCCACAATTGCACCCCAGGCACTGAAAATACAGAATTACAGGGGTAACTGCCGTATAAAATTTTGAATAAAGTACAACACAGGCTAAAATACACATGTGCATTATATAATTAATAAGGACATTTCAGTTCAAAAATCAACCTTCTAGACCAGTGATTTTAGCTATTTTCTTAAGCACAGATTAATTCAATTTAAACTGCTTCAATGTAATTGAGATCCCTTGATCGTGACAAATTGAGATTTTTATCATCTCAGTTTGGGATTACAACATAGAAGTACATTCATGTTGTAATGAATGTACTGATCTAGCATTACCACCTCTAGCTGAACGACCTCTAGTTCTTTAAGCTTTACTCTGTAAAATGGGTATAATGAATCTATCTGAATGACTGGTTGTGCCAGTTAAGTGAGATCAGTCTCATACTGGTTCCTTAGATAGTGCCTGACACATATGTGGATAAATTCTCAGAACTTGGTGGTTGATAACATTCTTACTGGCGTTGCTTTTATTATTTCCTTACTGAGACTATATAATTTGTGTTAGCTAACAATTTTTAAGGCCATCCAAATTCTAGTTGGGGTGTGCAGCCAACACCTGTGGAAAGCTTTGAGTGAAAGGGCGCAGCCAGAGTTTGGCTCAGGGTTAGGTGGGAGGTGAGAACCTGGAGTCCTGGTGAATGTGCCTTTTCACCTGACTTCTCCCTCCAGACGGCTGTTCACCTGGCTTGGTAATGAGCATCGCAGACCACCCTGAGGATCTCCTGGGCTGCTCTTCTCCCTTATGGATATGTATTGAGAGGAGTTTGTGGGAGCCTAACCCCTAAGGGTTGCTGGCATGTCTTCTTCATCTCTGTATGTCTTGGATATAGTAGGTGCTCAATAAATGATGACGTTTATTGTTAATTTGAAAATATTAATGGGATACAAATGTTTATGTTACATGGATAGCTTTTATAATATATGTTGAAGTCAGGGCTGTGAGTGTGCCCATCGCCCTAATAGTGTTCATTGTACCTGAAAGGTAGGTTTTTAGCCCCTCCCCACCTCCGTACCCCATTCATAGCTTAAATTTGTAACATAGGAATGAAAGTGGCTTCATCCCTAAGTTGTGCTAAGGAAGAGAGAAATCTGTGTCAGTGGGAATAAGATGAAGGGACCCTTGTGCCTCCCAAGCTTCTTATCCTTTGGTATACACAATATCAACAAATCTCAGACAAGTTGGGACATAAAAAGTCCATTTATATGTCTTTTATTTACTGGTTGAAACCTACTAATGTTGCCAAGTGATCTAAGTAGGTATCTTCCCTAAGAAGGTACACAAATAGCCAAAAAGGACATGAAAAGATACCCAAATATCATTAGCCATTAGGGAAATAAATGCAAATTAAAACCACAGTGAGATACCATTTCACACCCTTTGGGATAACTATAATCCAAAAGGTAGACAATCACAAGTGTTGGTGAGAGGAGAGAGAAATCGGATTCCTTCCTAGGTTGGTAGTGGGGATGTAAAATGGTGCAGCCTCTTTGGAAAACAGCCAGTTCCTTCAAATGTTAACTATAGAGCACCCCCACTTCTAGGTACCTACTCGAAAAATGGAAACATAAGTCCTCACTAAGACTTGAGTGCACATACTCACAGTGGCTGCCTTTCAATGTCCTAGCTCTGTTAGGAATCAGGCCATCTTGGAGAGATTTTCTAGGGGGAGCTGCCCTTCTGTTGGTCTTACGGTGTGGGGTTCGTGTGTAGGAAATGCCGAGCTTTTGGCTTTCTTCATTCATACATGCCTAAAGTTTGGTCTGTGTTTTAAGACTGCAAATCCAGATAGTCTCTCTCTTGTAGGACTTCTGTAGAAACCTTTATCAGCTGGTGTCTCCTATACTTTAGTCTCCTGCGTTCCTTGTAGTCAGCATGGGAGGACTCCTTGTCATGATGCAAGTTTCTCTCAACACGTCAGGCTTTTGGAGATGAGTTTCTCATCTGAGGGTTGATTCTGGCAGTAATGGGATATTTCTGGAAGGCACTGATAAGGGCCTTGTCAGTTTCAGAAGTGGGCAGGTGGCTCTTATGGAAGTTTCTGTGACTAAGACATGATCGGCAGGCCTGCTTTTTGTTTGTTTTCTGGGGTAGAGCTCTAACCAGTGATGGGTTGCAGGTTGGCGAGCATTGGAATCATGAGTGTCAGCTTCAAGTACAGGACCTCTTAATAGAGATTTGGGGGCAATTTAGGTCAATTCATAGGTTGTCATGAATTTAAGTCAATTCTCTAATGAAATATTTTCTTGCATTTGGGATATGAGTTCTTCCTGTAAGTGATTTACGGTATAAGGAAATAAAGGAAAATGCTTCCTTAGTAACAGGCAGAATAAAGTTAGATGGCCATAGGGAAGCAATAAAAAGCCCAGGGAAGCCGCCCAATTTATTTGTAGAACTTAAGTGAAAGGTTTGTTATATGCACAATTTGAACCAACACATTCAGGTGAACTGGAGCCTGTGATTACAGAAACCCAAAGATGCAGGAGTAAGGACACCAAGGGATCAAATGAAGTCGACAGGGATCCTCATCTTCCCTGACATTAAGGGGAAGTGGGCACTTAGAAGTGCCTTTGGGGTGGGACTTCAGGCTGCTGCGATGGATATGGGCATGTGCTCGGGGCACTTCTTGAGGTATGTAGGGACACTTTGAGATCACCTCTCTGATTAGAAAGTTGTTTGGTGAGTACTGAAATAGGACGAAAGTGAGTGTGTGTTTTTGAGGGAGAAGTCCCTCAAGCTCTGTTTGATAGATAAATAGTACCTCTATGCTCTGGGATATTTTCTGTTTAGGCAAATGTCATTGACCCCTCAAATGTTTGGGGAGAGGAGGACAAAGATAAGAGTAAGAAGAAAGGGACCATAAGGGAAAAAATGTGAAAAATGTCCTATATGGTATTTTGAAAAAAATTTTGAGCTAGATACAAAAATAGAGGCAAGTCTGAAATCTTGTTACTTTTTTCTTTCTTTTGGCTTCTTTGATGTAAGCCTGTTTATTCATCTTCCTGACGGCCACTGACACTTAAATGTTCTCAGGTCCCCACTGTGGTGTCCTGCTAGAAGTCCTTGTTTTAGGACATTAGGCCTGGGTATATCCTGCCAAGCTTTTGGATGAACTCTGCTTATTCCCTACTTCTCTTCAGCTTTAAAATAGGGAAAATTGTACTGAACATCTGTATGATTGCTGTGCCGATTTAATGAGGTGTGTGGTAAAGGATCCAGCATAATCCCTGGGTCATGGTAAAACTTGACAAATGTTAGTTTCATTACCTTACATAGAAATAATTTTCTAATAGGAAAAGCTGTCAGTAATATCTAAAATGCGCACTCATTTATTGTCTTTCTTCCAATCCTAGAAAAAGTGAAAACCTTAAAAATAAATTCTCATCATTTGGCCAGGCATAGTGGCTCATCCTAGTACTTTAAGAAGCTAAAGCAGGGATTGCTTGAACCCAGGAATTTGAGCCGGTCTGGGCAACATAGGGACACCCTGTCTCTAAAAATCAAACAAACAAAGCAATTAGCCAGGAATGGTGGTGCCCACCTATAATCCCAACTACTCTGGAGGCTGAGTGAGTCAGGAGGATAGCGTCAGTCCAAGAGTTAGAGTCTGCAGTGAGCTATGGTGATGCCTATAGCCTGGGCAACAGAGCAAGGCCCTGTCTCAAAAAAATTCTCATCAACTTAATTTATGTTATATATTTGTTTTTTGTGTGTATGTGTGCCTACATAACCTTAATATTTTACATAATTGAACACTGGGATCATAGCTTAGATTTTGCATGTCACTGGGCATGGCTGTATGCACCTGTAGTCCCAGCTACTTGGGAGGCTGAGGTGAAAGGATGGCTTGAACTCTAGGTTCAAGACTATAGTTCCCTATGATTGCTCCTGTTGATAGCCACTGTATTCCATCCTGGGGAACATAGACTTTGTCTCAAAAAATTAAAAAAAAAAAAAAAAAAAAGTCTTTGCACATCATTGAAAATTTATGCAATTCTTTTAAAAAATTGATGAATATTTTTAACAGCTGCCTATTTTTCAGCAATTAAAGTAGCTTCCCTCCTCCTTTTTTTCTCTCCCACACAAGAGGGACTTATGACAGACCCTCTCTAGGGTAGGGCCAGGGCCAAAACAATGGTGCTGATGATTCTTCTTTAGAAGGGCTCCTGAGCTATGACATCTGTCCCCCACCCCAGTGGAGGCCTGCCTGTCAGAACCTACTGGGCTAGAATGGGCCTGGGGGCAAGCTGGGCCTGTAATTGTTCCCACTCACAACAGAGCAGAGCTGCTCCTGCAACCCAGCAGGAGTGCCCAGCACATGCTTGCAAATACTGGGCCCAGCTGCTGTGGCTGCAGCCTGCAGATACTCTCCAAGCGGCCAGGTGCCTGGACACGTCCCGGAGCAGTTTCTTTCTCTTCAAGGGGGATGCTTACTGCCTACCACTCTTCCCTAGTATTTGACAAGGGAAGGGAACCCATCCTGCCCTGAGCAGCAGGGTGGGCACTTTGTCCTGATTTGTCTTACAGCAGTTCAGCCAGAGAGATGTTAGTGCCTAATTTTGTTAGTTTCCCAGGGCTGCTGTGAGTCATAGCACAAGCTGGGTGCCTTAAAGCAGTAGACATGCATTTTCCTTCTATGGTTCTGGAGACAAGAAATCCAAGATCAAGGTGTTGGTAAGGCCAAGTTCTCTTGAGGCTTTAGGGAAGAATCCATTCCATGCCTTTCTCTTAAACGCTCTTGGCTGTTGCCATGAATCCTTGGCTTTCTCTGTTTGGCAGCTGTGTTAATGCCAGTCTCTGCCTTGGTTGTCTCATGGCCTTTTCTCCTAGTGTGTCATCTTCTTGTAAGGACAAGATTAAATACTCACTCAACTCTAGTGTGACCTTGACAGATTACATCTCTGGCACTGTTTCCAAATACGGAGATACTGGAGGTTAGAACTTCTGAGATACTGGAGTTAGAACTTCCATATATCTTTTGAGGGACACAACTCAATTAATAAAACACATGCTTGTATACAAGGATGCAGATTTAAAGAGGGTCCATAATTTGTCATGTTTACAGTTGGGAAGTGTTGGGGTTGGGATTTTGTAACCCAGACTCAAAGCCACTTCTGACTCCAAAGCCCCTTCTCTTTCTGCTAAGCTTTGGTGTGTCAGAACCACCTGGTGAGCTCACAAGAAATAACAGAAGTTTCTTCTACTCTGCCAGCTTTGCTATCATGTCTGTGCAGAGGACTACCATTTCTCTTCCAAAGGGATACTCTTTCATCTGTTGGTGTGAATACCAGTGCTGCAGAAGGACAGCCTTGCAGCCTTCAGGGGTAAGCTCACTCCTGCAATGTTAAGAAATGAGGGCATAGAATGGGATGGCGTGTAGCAAAGTTCTTTATTCGGGGATCTGATTTTATACACTTCTAGTCACGTACACACTTAAGCTATCATGTGAATATGTTTGTTTCTAAATATTATCCTACATCATCACCAAAATACTTCATACATCCAAAACAGAACCCACCACCTTGTTTGTTTTCTGGCTTCCTTTCTTATGTCATTTAGTCCCATCTACCATTTTTCAGAGGCCCTGTCTTTAAAATCTCATTAGCCATGCTATTCAGATTATCCTGTGTGACATAGGTACTATACCTGACTCTTTCATTATCCTCCAAGGCTTCTTTTATGTTTGAGGTCTGACTCCTAAGTTCATGAACTTGCCTCCATGCACTTACGTTGGCTGCACAACTTTGTAAGGTGTCATAACCTTGGTATATCAGTGTCTCACAGTTGTGTTCATGTCAACGTGTGGTGGTGTCTTGCTGAGTGGTGTTTGTTATTGTCACATGTGTTTTTGTGTGCTGTTGCAAGAATGTCAGAGCTTGAATTAGAGCAAAGAACAAACATTAAATTTCTTGGTAAACTTGGCAAGCGTGGAAATCAAATCAGGGACATGTTAGCCCATGTTTATGGGCATTATGCCATGAAGAAAATGGCAGTGTACAAATGGATTAAACATTTTTCTGAGAAGAAAGAAAATGTCACTGATGAAAGATCAAGGCGACCAGTAATGAGCAGAACTGATGAAAACATTGCAAAAGTTAGTTGTATTCTGTGTCAGAATCATTGGCATTGATATAGAAACAGGAAAATCTTAACTGAAAATTTTGGCCAACAACTCATGGCTCTTGCATCACAACAGTGCACTAACTCACACAGCACTGTCTGTGAGGGAGTTTTTAGAGAGTAAACAAGTAACTGTATTGGAACACCCTCTCTACTCACCTGATCTGACCCCCTAATGACTTTTTTATTTACCCAAAGATAAAGAAAATACTGAAAGAAAGACATTTTGATGACATTCAGTATATCAAGGGTAATACCTTGACAGCTTTCATGGCCATTCCAGAAAAAGAGTGCCAAAACTACTCTGGACTAGGCACAACTGTGTTGTGATTTCACTTACATAGGTTTTTAAAAAAATATGGCAGTGTTCTGTTTCCTCAGCTAGGTCAGAAACTCCCTAAAGGCAAGGCTCAGTTGCTTTTAAACTATCTTCATCAGAGCCTGGGTTTTCATTTCTATTTCTTTTGCACCCAATGCAAGGTTCTGCCGTGCACATAGTAGGAACCCAGGGCCTGTGGTCAAATAAACACATAAATTGGGGCCGGTGGTGGGCATATTTATTTAAGTGTGTAAACCAAGAATGCCTTATGATGTTCATGCCGAAAGTAAAATTCTCCTCTGTAATTACCAAAGAAAAAACACCTTGTATTTACAGTTGAGTTTGGCACCAAGTCAGCTCTGGTCTCTCCTTTTTTGGTACAAATCTTGTAGAACCCCAAATGTTCTGTTTCCCTAAAAGGAACACACATTTCTGTGGAGGTGGTGATTAATGTTGGGTGTCCAGGCAGTACCATCCCACTTAGGAGGTAAGCAGCACTAGTCTAGGCTGAGCCCATGAACTCGTTTGCCATTTCTCTTTTATTCCCCTGAGTGCCCTTCCCCAACCCCTGAAACAAAAGCAAAAAAACATCTGGCGTTCTGCTTGCTTGGTGCCCTGTTAAAATAGAAAGATTAAACATTCTGTATCTGTCCACTCACCCAGGTGAAGTTAGAGGTGTCTGATTCGGCTCCCCTCATCTGTGGGCCTGGCAAAATGTCATTGAATAGATTGGAACAGTGAGAAATACTTGTTTATCTTCTCTTTATTTACTTACCTATCAAATTAGAAAAGCGCCAGACATTGATCTCTGTGTTTTCCAAATAATTCCTTTCAATTTCCCAACAGCTCTGACCAGTGGGTGCTGTGCTGTCATTTTCCCTATTTCACAGGTAAAGAATCTAGGCACCGAATGATTAAGCAGGGACTTGGGGTTCAGGGAAATTTTTTTAAAAGAACCTTAATAATTATTCTTTTTCATATTTCTTGGCCTCCAATAATTTTATAGCTAATTAGATGTCCATTTTTCCTGGTTAGGTATTTAGTTCTATGGCTTTTATTCCCGTAAATCGTTCTGATTTCTTTTTATGGTCATGACTACACTTGTATTTCCCTGGAAGAAAGGCAACAGATGGGGTGTGTGCGTGCGTGTGCACGTTTTAACACCTACTAAAAGAAATCTCCTACAGTGCTTTATAGTTTATAATTGTTTTTTCAGATATTATCTGCCTTAGTTCAGCAACCCTGTTAAGAAGAGTTATTATTTATTTCCATTTAACCAATAAAGTAAGTGGCTTAGAGAGGGTAAGAAACTGAACTGAATTCTTAATGTGATTAGAACATTGGAATTTGAACCCAAGTCCTCTTAATCCTTTGCTCTTCCAACTTGTTATGCTGTTTGTAACTTGGGAAGTCTTATGGTCTCTATTTTGTTTTCTCTTTCTTTCTTTCTTTCTTTCTTTCTTTTTTTTTTGAGACAAAGTCTCACTATATTACCCTTGGTAGAGTGCTATGGCGTCACAGCTCACAGCAACCTCAAACTCTTGGGCTTAAACGATTCTCCTGCCTCAGCCTCCCAAGGTGCTGGGACTACAGGCACCTGCCACAGTGCCCGGCTATTTTTTTTTTTTTTTTTTTTTTTTTTTTGTTGTTGTTGTTGTTGTTATAGTTGCCATTGTTGTTTGGCAGGCCTAGGCCGCGTTTGAACCCGCCAGTACCAGTATATAGGCTGGTGCCCTAATCACTGAGCTAGAAGTGCCGAGCCTATTTGTTTTTCTTGAAGTTTTTTATTTTCCTAACCTGGGTCAAAATGATTTTTTTTAAGGCCTATATCCCAAGCCTATGTAGAAGGGGAAAATAGGAGAGATAGAGAATGTAGTCTTTTTGCAGAGAGGAGTTTATCAGATGCCACAAGGAGTGCTTTTTTTTTTTTTACACTTTAACAAAAGAGCAGAAATTTTCTGGGTTTTTCCTGGTATCTTTGGACTCAGGAGCCCCATGGGAATAAGTGCTTAATGGTAATAATTAAATACAGTTTCCAGTAAGGGAGTGTTCTCAGTTTTATTTGCACAGGCTTACTAAGTTGAGTGAGAGAAGGTTTTCAGGAGAGATAGGGAGTTGGAGAGCCCATCTGTTATGTAAGTACACCGTGTCTGAAAGATGACCGCCTCCTGCACCTCTGGGAAAGATGTTCAGGATGAATGAGTCAGAGCTCTGGGTGCCAGACCAGTTTCACATTTTAGCTTTGTGATCTTGCCTAAATCTCCTCAAGGCTCTGGACCTCACTTTAGTTCAGTGTAACAAGCTTTTATCGAATAGCCGTGTGCAGGGAAATGTGGTAGGTGCTCCAGGCAGAAACGCAAATTAAAAAAGACTTCTGCTCTTGGATAGTTTCATACCAGTTAGGAGACTGACGCAAAACTCTGTTATGGTTCTCGTGGTGCTAGAGATAGGCCCAGGGAGCTGACAGGGTAGGGGACAGCTGATAAGCCAGGTACACCTGCCGGGGAATATACAGTTATATCCCATGGGAATGTTCCCTAAGGTGCTGATTCTAGGTCTGCTTTCCTCCTCCTAGATGGGGACAGTAGGGAATGTGATGAAAATCAGTGTGACACCAAAAGGAAAAAGAGCTTCAAGAACCATGGTTTTCTCCTTGAGGTGTGTGTCTTGGCCCTATTCTAGACATACTGTAGTGAGGCTTCTCTATTTTCTTTGCCTTGTTTCTTCCTCCAAGTACCCTGTGATTTCCTAGCACAGGGCTAATCTCATAGATTTATAAGTGTCTTATGTCTGCATTTTTATCTCCTCTGCTGGCCGAAGTAGCCCTTGTGAACGGGGTGGTGTGTATCTTTGTATTCTCAATATGAGCACAGATTTAGTGGCTGATAAATTCTGTCCAATGCCTGGATGGATGGATGAATGAATGGATAGATAGGGATTGCTGGAAGCAGTCTAGAAGGCACAGAGGAAAGAGAGATAGAAATGCGAAGAGGTGAGCTGCCCCTGGGCAATGGCTGATGAAATTTAACCCAGGCAGGGAGGGGCTGAAAGGCTTATTAAAAAGCTGCCATCTGTAAAGCAAGGATTTAACTCCTTCATTTCACAAGAAAGAACTGAATTTATCCCAGAAATTGGGGCTAGATTTGAAAATTAGGCCCAATCCTTGCAATTTTCACCACAGTGAAAGCTTCTCAGTTCTACATGGTAGTTGGTATACATTGGCCGTCATGGAGAGAGTAGCGTGCTAGGTGGGGTGGAGAGAGTCACAGCTTAGACGGAAAGTGTCGTTTTCTCTTTTCATGAGTAGAAACTAGAACCTCTTCAGTTTTATCCCATTTTAAAGAAAAGTAGTAAATTTAACAGAAGCTTTAATTAACAGCTATAATCTCTTGAGTTCTTACTGTATGTAGGGTATAATGAACACTTCAATTCACCGAATTAGCACAGTAACTCTCTGAAATGAGTATTAGTATCCTCATTTTGTGGATGTGAAATCGGAAGCTCAGTATAGCTAGTGCAATACTGAGCTGCAGCTTTAGTTTGAGCCTTGGCCTGTTGGGTGTCTGTGCTCTCAGATGGATTCTAGTGATGCTGGAAGATCATTGGACTTTCCCAAGGACGTTTAGGTGCATCATCTCCAGAGGCAAACCAAGAATCTTATTGTTGCCTTTCATTCAGAATCATAACGTGCTTAATCCAGATTCTGCCTCAGATAATGAAGGTGGGTTGCTTACAGCCTGTACTGATTGGTGATTCTTAAGAGTAAAAAAAAAAAAACCATTTGATTTTGTTTTAGGGAGGCAGAAGGTATCATATAAGAGCTAGTTGAATCTGACATTTACTTAATGTAGATATATTTAGAATGACCTGAAATTAGCCTGAGGGCTGAAATAAGCACTCTGAAGTCACTATGAAGTAAGACAGCACCCTCACGAGACTCTGCGGTCACTTGAGGTAGTTAGCTGAGCCCTGTTCACATTTCCTGCTTGAGTTTAAATATTTGTGAAGGGAATATAGAACTTTGGTTTTATATGGATGAAGCTCAAAGGTCAACCCTTCAGAGCAGTTTAATCTCAGGGCATCAACTTAGCCTTCAAGATGAGACCAAGTTTGGACCTGCCAGGTCAGCATGGGATGGTATTGGAGGACAAAATTCATCAGCGATAAGCTAGATGGCAGTTAAGTCTTTTGTTATTATTTATGGAGTGCACAATATAGGTGGTTTAGAAGTACAAAATAACTGGATTTTATTTATTTTTTTTCTCGGCTAATTTTGTTTTCTTTTTTTTTTTTATTGTTAAATCATAGCTGTGTACATTAGTGCAATCACCTGTACCCATTCTAAGGTGCACCATAGATGTGGCCCCGCCCATTACCCTCCCTCCACCAAAACCTCCCCCTTCCCTTCCCCTTCCTTGGCCCTTTCCCCATAGTCTTCTGCTATAGGTGAGTTATAGCCTTCATGTGAAAGCTGTAAGGATTTTATTTATTTTTGAGAAATATCTAGTCAACTTTTTCTATGCAGAAGATGAAACCTGGGCTTAGCGCCTGTAGCTCAGTGGTTAGGGCACCGGCCACACGAGGCAGGGCTGGTGGGTTTGAACCCAGCCTGCTAAACAACAATGACAATAACAACATAAAATAGCCGGGTGTTGTGGCGGGCACCTGTAGTCCCAGCTACTTGGGAGGCTGAGGCAAGAGAATCCCTCAAACCCAAGAGTTTGAGGTTGAAGATGAAACCTAAAGAAGAAGAGATAATATTATCTCTTTCCTTTGGATCTATGGGTTTTTATTTTGTTTTCTTTAGTAAAGCATGCAAGGTAGAAATATATCATTTAAAATAATTGCATGACACTTCCGGGGTGAAAGACGCAACTACAACTCAGACTTTTCCCTCAAGTCTGAGGGAAGTAATCATCACTACTGAAAAGCTAGAATATATATATAACCTAATCATATGTGCCCTCATATTAATCTGAGATTAAAAATGTAAACAACTGCATGTTTCTCCCCTCAAGCCTTCATTCAGATAGTTCAATTCTGTGTCTACACAGGGGTGAAGATATTATTTAGGAAAGTGCCCAGCTGGTGGTAGGTGGTGAGTTGGTTGCCGTGAATCTGCATCCCCCTGTGCCACTGTCCTGAGAGGTACCAGTGATCAGGTGCTGTTAATCCAGGTCAAGATGAAGAAAATGCACTTTTGTCATTTCTTCAGGCGTGTAGCAAATCCAGCCAGATCTCAGGTATTCCAGATATGAGCGATGTGCCGATTGCGCAAGGCTTGAAGCATTGTTCACTCTGAGATACCGAGGCCTGCCTGCCCCGGGCCCGTTGTTCTCCTGGTTGAAAGCAGTTAATTAGCAACTGTCTCCATAGCAACTTCCTCATAGTCCAAAAACATTGTCTAGTTTTTCAGTTTAGCTTATCACACTGTTTACCTGAAGGGCTTTTCACTGCTCTGAGTCTCATTTGAGTTGGCGGCGTGCCTGTCGGGGAAGTGAATTGTCAAGATGGAAAAAACACCATGGTAGCAAGAGGCCGAGGAGTCGTCTCTGTACCATGACTGACCTGGGTCCTGGATGCTGTGAAAACAAAAGTTGCACACGCCTAACATTTTCACCTATATATATTTTTGTTTGCCAGAAAACTGCCAATCTCTCCACCAGGCCCAGGACGATGAGGGTATTTTTCCTCCTTTTCCTGTGAGGCTTTGTAAGCCCTTTAATATTCCCTGTTTATAGTGCACTTCCGTTGTTAGTCATCCTGAAACCCTGGGTGTTCTCAGCCCCTGTGTACATTCAAGGAAATTTCACTTCCCTGAGGGTCTTGGCATTTCTCAAGGCCCTTAGATGAAAGATTAGGAGTCTGACTGTGAATTAGTCAGAGCAGCTTTGTTTTTAGTTGTAATGAGGAAGGGCTTCTCTTTCTCACCTGTGGCTGAGATGGTTTTAGGTTGATCATGTGTGAGGAAAAGGCACCTTCAGGTGACATGTTGGTAGAACAAGAAGGGGAACTGTGGCTTTTCCATAAGCCCTGCAACAAAGATGATGATAATTTTCACGACTTTTTTGCTGATGGAATGCCGACTGTGTGGCCCACTGTGCTGGGACTTTCAGGAGCTTATCTCACATCTGAGGAGGGGAGACGGGAGTGGGAGAAGAGTAGGCTTCCTGGGTGCCGACCACATCTTAGTCAGTGAGTTGATCTTTCACAAAATGAGGTCCTTGTCTGCTCACGTAACACTGAACATTGTTAAGCATTTTAAAGACGAGAGACCAGGGATCTAAGGGGTTGTGGCCAGCCCTTTGGTGGTGGTGTTTAGGTGCGTGCTGCAGATTGCAGGGCCCTGGGAAACTTTGCCTTAGGGGCTGGTCAGAATTTGGTGGTGGACATGAGTAATCAGATCCCTAAGTATGTCTGAGAGATCATAAAGCCCAGCTTTTGTGAGCTTTTCTTGGGTTCAGTGTTGAAATAGAAGAATTTAATTTTTAGGTGTGTCCTGCCAGAGCTTATATACCGAAATAAATGCCATTCTCTTCAAAGTATTAATTTGGAAAGACTGTCTTACGATGTTTCCATTCTTCAAACATTTTAGAGAAATTTCTATGGGAGAAAATGCTTCCTAAGCTTGTAAGATTCAGCTTAGCTGCATTCAGCAGACCATTCTTGAGCGTTTAACTCCCTAAGCATGGGCAAAAAAGTAGAGCTTTTCACTAGTGATGATTACTTGGACCTAGGATGAGTTCACCAAGAACAAGTCACTCCATTGCTGGGCATTTCAATTCACTCCTATAGTCTCAGCTATTGTACCCAGCCTGGGTGGAGGAGCGAGACCCTTATCTATAAAAAAATTCAATTATAATATATTTTTTAAAATGTCATCCCAGACTAGCTTCTTTTTTTTTCTTTGAAAAGTTTATTAACCTGAAAACTATGGCTGATATAATACACAAACCAGGCATTTGATATGATTTTTAATCACATCTACTTTGTTAAAAACAGAAATATAGTCTATGTGCTGAATGCAGGGACTGTGGTCTGAATTGCAAGTGGTTTGATACCTAAGGGTGACAAGCAGGTGATGTCTTGGGAGATCAGTATTGTGTGATTTTGTTGACTGGGAGATCAAGTTTATAAACATGGCTTCTGCAGAAGCAAATGTCATCTTGGGCTGTAGATAGAGGAAAAGAGGGTGCTTACCAGGTTAGAATACACTTGGAGTTGGGTGTTCTGTTTTCTTCCCCTCACCTCCCTCCAACACGGTGTCAGGTACCTTGGTTTGTGTTAGAGACCCAAAAGTGGAAAAAGAAGGCCTCTTGAAAGAGAATGTAGACACTGTTGAGCTTCTCAGAGGATATCAACCCAGATAATAAAGAGAAGAAACCACATGTCACACAGAATCATTGATTGGCTGGCAGAGACATCATCATCATCATCATTTTCACTCAAAATTATTATTATTATTATCATCATCATTACTGAGATAGGTTCTCACTTTGTTGCATAGGCTACAGTGCCATGGCATCAGCCTAGCTCATAGCAGCCTCAAAGTCCTGGGCTCAAGCAGGCCTCCTGCCTCAGCCTCCCAAGTAGCTGAGACTACAGGCACCTACCACAACACCTGGCTAATTTTAATTATTTCTTTTGGAGACAGAGTCTCACTATGTTGCCCTTGGTAGAGGGCCGTGGCGTCACAGTTCATAGCAACCTCAAGCTCTTGGGCTCAAGAGATTCTCTTGCCTCAGCCTCCCAAGTAGCTGGGACAACAGGTGCCTGCCACAACGTTCGGCTATTTTTGTGTTGTAGTTGTCATTGTTGTTTGGCAGGCCCGGGCTGGGTTCAAACTGCCAGTTCAGGTGTATATGGCTGGTACCCTAACCACTGAGCTATAGGGCCCAAGCCTACCTGGCTAATTTTTGAATTTTTGGTAAAGACAGGGTCGCACTCTTGCTCAGGCTGGTCTTGATGAACTCCTGAGCTCAAGCAGTCCACCTGCCTCAGCCTCTCAAGAGTGCTAGGATTACCCACAGGAACTATGTTTCGATGTCTGAAGTATGCTCATAGGTCAGGAAAAAGGTTTGTCCTATAATCTTTGAGGTAAAATTGAAGCATCTTAAAAGGCAGTCAAATTTTGGGTCAATTAACTGAGGATATTTTCTAGTAGTTCTACAAAGGTAGACTAGGCCCCTGCTTTAAGATATAATGAGAAGTATTTAAGCAGGGGTGATTTGCTGTGAAGGTCAAACACAACTGTAATGAATCTCTTTAAAATTTCCAGTCATAAAAATTGTATCACAGGCAAAGCATTTCATCTACCTTGGAGACAAATGATAGTAATGAAAGAAAAATGTATCACAGTTAACACGACTATTTTATTTTACTTGTTTATCTTAGGTGGGGGAGGGGTAGTTGAATATGACCAATTTAGAGATGATAGAGCCGTGGTTCTCAATCTTCCTAATGCCGCGATGTATTTTCGTTGTTACCAAGGGGTCGTGACCCACAGGTTGAACTTTTAAGTATTTCAAAGCATTGTGTTAAAGCATTTATGAATATCGTTTATGAGATGGGCAATGTTAACTGCTGGAAGTCCTTTTCTTCAGAATCACAGCACAGGTCCAGTCCACTGGTTGGTATGTCCTAATTATACATTGTTAGTGCCTAATTCTTTTTTGAACCTGGAAGTAAAGATCATGTAACACATCCTAGCCATTATAGAAACATTACAATTATTATAAAGATTGTCTCTAATGTAGAACCGTGAAAATTAGGCTCTTAGGTCTACACGTAATGAGTTTGTCTTCCTTTTTATTTACAAAATGCTTAATCCCAAAGATGGCACAAATTGCCATGACTGAGAGACATAGTGATTTTTTTGCTTTTGATAGTAAGACATCATCTTTTTTGGACAACCCAGGGAGTTTTAGAAATTGAATCTGTGTCTACAGAATCATGTATCATGTGATTAGATAAAGATTAGTAGGTACAAAATCTTGTTGAAGCATTGATTGGTACACCTTGTACCTTCCAAAGAATTGATCTATTTAAATCGAGTTAGTTTTACAGCTCCATTTGTTGCTTTTTGAGACTGATTAGGTGATTTTATGAAGTTTTTTATTTTTTTCACTAGAAATTTTGCTGCGTGTTTTTTAATACCTGAATTGACAGTCTGGTTTATAAATTGCGAGGGTCTGTGTGAGCTTCACATCTGTCCATTTATAGTGGTAGCACTTTTGGGTTTGGATGTGGTTAGACTTGCCCCAAATATGTACCAAGCCCAAGGAAAGAGTAAAAAATGAAACCTCATGTAGTATATGTTGAAATACTTAAAAGTTATAATTCAAGGCAATAAACTGTTAAATAAAATTTTCTAACCTCCTACTTTGAGAAATGTAATAACTTGGAACCAAGGTTCAAATTTAGAGGCCTACTCTCTTCTCACCTCTGGCTGTATCTTCTAACGTGCATGTGGATACCCCAGACTCACCCCACCCCCTAATAGCTGTCCCTGGGCCACTCCTTATACCCACTAGCGACACAAGCTGCCCCTTTGAGAACAGACTCAGGAAAGTGTCCTTGGAAGTGGAAAGAGTTCTTGGGCTAGGAAGTCTGGAGTCTTAGGTCCTTGATCCATGGTCTAATAGGTCACAGGGAGGAGGGTCTTGGGAGGATGTCCCCTTGACCCTCTAATACTCCATCCTGAGAGGAGGAGGGATGGCTGGAAGATCAGAGCAGAGTGCACCAAAATCTAGACCCACATTGGTCCCTCCGGCCCAGGTCTAAGGACTTCACTGGAAAAGGGTAAAACCATGACAGCTTTCCAACTGCCTTTCAGGCTTCTGAGCTTGGAACTGAATAGTTTAACCAAGTTGTTGAGTCAGCCTAAGTAATGTTTGCCATTTAACCTTGTAAATGATCTAAATATCATTGTGGTCTGAGAGCTGAGGAAAAAGTAGGTGATCATTGTGAGGTCAAGTTTGAATTCTCTCATATTCTTTAGTTTGTCGACACGAGGAGATGCACTGTGAAATCCTTCCAACTGTGAGATTACCTATAAGAATTGGAGGTTGTGCTGAACAAATCAAATGAATTGGTAGGTTGATTCTGCCTGTGGTAGGTTCCCATAGGCAGAATCCTAAGGCTGTTTGGAGGGATGGGAGATTACAAAATATAGTGTGTACTAAGTGGATTGCAATAGGAATCAAACATAATACAGTTTCCAAGGAAGCCAATTCCTTTGTAGGTTATTTAAAAAACAAAAAACAAAAAACAAACATGAAAGTACCAAGCATAACAGTACAGACAGAAATGTTATGCTAGTTTTCACAATAAAAATCTCCAAATGTAACAGCGCTTCATTTTTGCAAAGGTATTTGGAAGCAATAATGTTTACTTGCATAATTGAGTTGATCAGAATATGATGGTTTATATTCCCAAAAGTTTCCAGGGAAAGTACATCTGGTCAACCTTTAGTGTTTTCTTTGCTGCAGATAGTCTTTTTGGAAACTAATTCTCCATAAGACACCTTAAACTATCTTTGTGTATAATACATAGGAGGCAGTGTAGCATAATGGCTTAGTGTGGATAGGAGGTCCTGAAGTCATAGTCCTGGCTCTGCTACTCCTTGGATATTTATGTGATCTTGAGGAAGTTACTTAACCTGTCTGCAAGTTTTAGTTTTTTCATCTGTAATAGATGTCTATGTTATAAGGTGGGTGAAGGATTAAAAAAGTACAGGCTTAGCACATAGTAAACATTCAGTAAATGCAAATTGTTAATCATCTGTCGTTTGCTCACTGGTGTAAGGAAAGCCTAAAGGTTTATATAAAGGTAATATTTTGTGATGAAAGAACCTCTCCGTGAACCTATGTAAACTCTGAAAGGCTGCAAGGAAAATTCCACTGCAGAGTCTGGACCTTCTTCTGGAGTTTACCGGTTAAGTTGAAGTGGGTGGTGCCTTGAAGTGCTTGGCGGTGACCAGTCCTGGGTAGGAGCTGAGAGCTATCCTGGGTCCTGTGGTTGCTGTGTCCTGTCCCCACCTTCCGTTCTAGACAGCAGATTGTGGTTTTCACCCACCTGCATAGAGTCCTAAATAGCCAGAGTCTTAGATGTGATTTGCTGCTTATCCACAAAGTGGCTTTGAAGGATATAGTTTTTTCTCTTTGAGTATAAAATATAAGAGGATGACAGAAAAACTAGAAGTTTTCTTTTTCTAAATGAGTACAGTACACGGTCTCAGAAAATATGGGGAAAGGATGAGAAGGAAAATTATTTTTTGTTTTCTAAATGCACCGTTCCACTTTTCAAGTAAATTATAGCTATCATTATTTTTAGTGATTTATGCTTAGTCTTCCTCAGGAATAATCAAATACTGGCTTCCAATATTGACAGGGAAGTTACAGGCCATAGCAGGCACATAAAATCATGCCTAGAGTGAACTTGGGGTAACATGGAGAGTGGGGCAGCAGACTTTCCACGGGGTACCAGTCCTGCACCCTCAGTCTACCCTGGAGCCTTCTCCAGTTGGGGCATGGATGAGCCTCCTGTTCTTGAGTAGCTTCTACTCAGTTGCTAGCAGCCCAGAGTGAAAACACCTCCCAGTGTGCTCCTTTGTAAGAAGGGAGACAGTGCTCAACATGCAGGGGTACTCCCAGAATGAAAGGAGGCACTTAGCAACGGCTGGCTGAGTGCCAACCACTCCTGCGCCCCCTTACTTGCGGAGGGTAGGTGGTTTCACTGGTTACCAATCCTTAAGATGGTAGAGAGAAAGCAGCAAGTGTGATTCACAGAATTTCCTGAGCGGGCACATTTTCAACTTTGCTGCCCTTACTCATGCCTGTAAACATACTTTAAAGTTGTCAATTAAGTTTTCTTTCGCATTCTTGGTGTTAAAAAAATTACCCTTTGATTTTCAGTTTGCTTTTCTGTTAACATGGAGAGGAGAGTTGCTCCTGCTTGTGATATTGTGGGCACACAGGTGAGAGGCTGCATAACCCTATCTGATATATTCATAGTGGCTAGGAGGGGAGGAAGGGAGCTGTGACGTCCTGTTTTGCCCTGGAAATTTTAATTCTGAGCCCATGGTAAGAAAAGGAAAGAGGTCCATTCCAGAAACCAAAACCGTCCTTACTGGATATGGTATAAGTGCTGGTTTCCTTTGCAATGAGTGTGCTGAGTCTGCAGACCCTGAGCGCACCAGGGAGGCAGGTTTGAAGCAAGAGCTGTGGGCGCTCTGTGCTGGGGCCTCTCACAGCAGGTTCAGTGTACCTTAGGACTATAGGTGTTTGATCTCCTGGTTCTTTTTCCTGGTGAACTCTTTCCTGTCTGCTCTACACAGTGGGAGAGGCTTTACTCCCACTGTGCATAGAGGCATGTTGAATCTGGATTCAACGTTGGATCGCTCTTCCCATCAAACTATGAGCATATTAAGGGCAAGGTGCTGTGTTTCACCAAACATTGGCCCTCATTTCTGAACCTGGCCTTGACTCTCTCAGCATGCAAGAGGCTCCAGTTGGAGGAATGTCACTGAAGTGGTTGCTGCTGCTGTGTGCACCCACCCAGTTTTTTAAAAATCATGTTTCTTGAGCTAGCCACAGGAACTCTCTCCACCCCACCCCACCCCACCCCACTGGGCAACCTGAGACACAGCTAGGATGTGGGGCCCAGCCCTTCCTCACCTCCATGATGCCACCTTTTCTGCAGCAGGAATGACAAGACAGTGTTGCCAGTCAAGACTGAGAGGGGCTGCCAAAATCCAGCTTCCTGGGCCTCACTTCTGGAGGCTGGCTGGGCAGCCACAGGTGAATGAAAACCCTCAGCTCTAGCTCCAGCCAGAAGGGCCACACTTGACCTTGTATGCTTGGAGCCCCGTGACTGCCAAAGTTACGGATATGCTTCTGAGGCATGAAGGTTTTTCTGGACCTAATGGTGAGGAGTGGATGGGGAGGAAGAAATAAAGAAAACTCTCTTCCCAATCCTAAGTAACTTGTAACAGGTGAGAGTCGTTTTAGGAGCACATGAGCTTGGGAATTCAGGTTCAAATGTACGGACACTGGAGCATTTTCTGTGTGGGGGTCTAATGGGAAAATGGCCAGATTGTACTCAGAGATACTTTCCCATTTTCTCAAACTAGGGGTGTGCTGGGAGAACTCTGGGCTCCTTGCCGACAGGAGAGCTGAGAAACTCTGTCCTCTACCACATTTTCCTCCTCTCCACTAACCCCTTCTTGAGATTTTGGGTGACTTGAAAATTCTGGGCTTTCTTTTGTGAGTAGGGGCTGTGACTGCACCCCTGGGTCTGGCAGAGTCCCCAGCAGTGAAGGGGCTGGTGCCCAGCACTAGGTTCTTCCTGCTGACAGCATAGTAGGTGATATCACCGCAGGGATCCTGGGGAGTTTTTACTATGGCCATTGGTTCTGTAAGGAAGCTGTCTCCTGTCCCTGGCACTGAGAAGATTTTCTTTGGCTACCGACCCTTCTTTTCCTAGTGGCTGCCGGCAGTTCATACTTATTTCTCTGGGCTGGAGAGATGGTTGCTTTCATCTCGGCCTGTGAGGTCTTTCTTACCGAAAGCTCCTGTGCTCACCTGCCCCTAGTGCTCCATGAGATTCAGGAGGGATGACCTCACCTGCAACTCCAGAGGTGTACAGCGCCTGGCATAAGTCACACAGCTGTGTCCACCGTGATTGGTTGAGGGGTGGTGACTGCCCAGTCAGAGGCAGTGAGGTAGAAGAGAAATCTTTCTGGGCTTTCTGGAAAATAGAGTTGTTTTTGTTTTTCCTGAAGCTTCTGGAAGAGTATCACATATCCTATGGATGGTGTAGTGTGAGGACATGAGGTCTGTGACTATAGTAGCAATTTTCTTTCTTAAGAATCTTACACATATGCAGGCCTGGTCCCTGGTCAGAACCAGTAGCCTACAAGGGGGCAGATTGGTGATGATACTGTCAGAGGTGTTGAACAAGACTTCTTAGTTAAAGGAGCCACTAAACCCTCTTTCCCCCTCTTTTGCCTTAAAAGCCAGTTTCATCGTTTTTTTTCTTAGAGCACAGTAACCTGATATGAAGACCTTTCCTTTTGTGAATTTGTCAAGGACTTCCCCTAGAAGGCCATCTCCATGTCCTGTTATGAGGGCTGGGCATTAGCACGGACAGGCCTGGGGATCCTCCTTTGATCCTGGATCTGCAGTGTGGCTCCCATCTCATGCCAAGCAAGAGTTGTGGCCTGACAGGGCAGCTGTAGTCCCCAGGGGAAGGCAGTTTGAGGTGGCCCTGGAGGCTCAGGGGACCAGAGAGGAGCAGTGATGTGGAAGAGATGCATGGGAGGTCTTAGGGCAGTGGGACTGCCCACAGTGGAGTGGCCAGGATGGGGATGGGGGTCCTCAGTTATCACACTGTGTGGGTGGGGGGGAGGCCAGGGTCCAAGTTCTGTCATGTCTGGGGAAGGTCTGCCTATTGCTGTAGATGTAACTTCTTTTAGACTGGTGCTTTGTGATGCTCTTGTCTCTGTGCTGAAAAGAGCACCCTGCCCCAAAGCCAATGTTCAGTTGCCATTACTGAAACATACCTGTGATTGTCATCTCACACAGAGCAGTTAGTTATAACCCAGCCGGAGCTAACCTCAGGGCAGGGCCATGCTCAGAAATACTGTCTTCATTATGCACATGGGCTTTTGGAGCTTGTGGCTTTGGTTTGTGGTTGTGGCCTGAGAAAATTGCTTCCTGGGTTTATAGAGATGGTGGGGAAATGACCCTCTTGCCACCATTTACTCAGTGATGGCTTCCTGGAGTGGATGCATGGGGATGGACGTGAGTGGAAATCAGGTCTTCAGGGGTTAATTGGGAGAGTCCTTTTTGGCATACGTGGCTGATTCAGGCATGATATTGTTAGACTCTCAAAAAGTTGACAGTTAAAAGAGCACTTAACAATCTGCTGGCCACGGGGGAGGTGAAAACGATGGGTGTGTTTGTCCCTATCCTGCAGGAACTCTTAGCCTAATATGGAAAACAGATCTGTAATAAATATGATGGATAGTGGAGAGACAGATTCACAGTGGCACAATTTAAGAAATAAAAAAATTTAAATAGAATTTTGAATTATCATGGGTACCCAGCCTCTTCCAAAAACAAAGCCTACAGAATTTATGAAGAGAAAGCTTAATGTACGAGATGCTAGAAGATCATGGTTTTCCTCAGATCTCACAAATCCACCAAGTTCAGGGCCAGAGGGTTATCGGCTGTTCTTCACTGAATTGCTCCCTTTGGAGAAGTGGTACTTTTCTGAGTTCAGGGATGCTGAGCTGGAGAATCACCCCCAGTGGTCATCTCTGTACTCAGTGAGATTTCGAATGCAGCAAGAATTTCATACAGTGATTATCTTTTTCAAAGTACGTGCCCAGACTGGAAAGAGAGGCTAATGTGGTAGCAGGCACTGGTACAGGGTCTGTGGTTAGTGACCATGATGTTCTGAACCAGTAGTTAAGCACATGGCCTGTGTGAGCAAGGTGAATACTTCATGGGCAAACGAGCTGGTATCCAAATGCACCTGCTATGTCTTTATCAGCGGGCTCTGTTGGGCAGACTTGGCCTGGAGGAGCAGGTGAGCCAGATGTCTTGAGCTGGCTTGGAGCTGGAAGGGGGGATCCAGTCTGCAGGAAGGATATTTGCTGCACTGGGAGAGGTGGAGCTGGAGAGGCAGGTGGGCAAATGGGAGGCTCCCCAGGAGCCCTGGAAGCAGCTTTAGGATGCTTAGGAGTTAGAGGTGGGAGGTTGTCAAGGCAGGTTGTTGAGTGTTTCTTTTTCTAACGAAATTATAGAAACGCTATCTGTCAACCAACTGTTGAAGAGCCACCTTAAGAGCATTTAAAGTGAGCTAAATTAGAGGGAGGACTGGAAAGGGGGGGAAAGCTACCGAGGGGAGGTGAGCACGTTGCGTCCCATTCTCCATTCTGGCAGTCTGTGCAGGCTGTGCAACCCAAGTTTGGCCCTGAGAAAATAGCACTTCCCATACTGCGTGCATGTGTGCATGCATATATGTATGTTTGTCTTTCATTTTCACAGTGGTGTTTTTTGATAAGCAGTGTAATTTTAAAGCCAAGAACTGTGCTTGCCCTTTCTGCAATGAAACATGAGGAGCCTGGAGGCCTCTCTATGATATAAGAGCTGTGTGACTTTGTGTGCACTGCTTAACTTCTCTTAACCTTAATGTGTACCTGCTTTGCAAGGCTGTGGAGGGATTCACTGAGCTGGAGACACGACAGGCTAGGCTCATAGTGGATACTCAGTCTGTGTCAGCTTTCCCCCCCATCCACAGGGTACTGGAGGGAGGTTGGTGTGCTGAGCTGCAGGTTCATCTGGTCTCTCCAGGCTCTGCTTGGATTTAGCTGGGGGGCATGTCCTCTTTTGTATGCTTTGCCTTGAGTTAACTGCCTAAGGTGGAGGAATGAGGGCGGGGGTCCATTCTGGGTCCCACTCCCTCTCCAGCGCAGTTGGGAGGTGCTCACCACTGGGGCACTAAATGAGTACTACAGGAGGGTGTTTCTCCCCCCTTGGCCAGGTTTGTGACAGACACAAAGGGGCTGTTTTGGGTGCTGTTTCTCTTTACCTCCAGCTTGCTGCCTGCCCCTCTCACTGATTACCAGGGCTGACAAGTGGGGAGGCTTGGAAAGTAGCCTCATGGACAGTAGATGTCATTGTGTGCTCCCTGTGAAGGGAGGATGTCTGGCTGAGGCCAGAGACTGTGCTCAGGGGGGCCTGAGTGTCCCGAGTAGTGCATGTGAGCTTTTGTCCTCGGCTGATGCAGAGTCCTGGGCCACAGGGGTTGTGTCTGTGTCTGAATGCTGGTTCCACCCCAGTTCTTGAAAACAGAGTTTGTTCCCTTTGAAACAGAAGGGTATAGAAACTAGTGTAAGAATGCATGAAGGGGCTGTGGCTCTTCTTGGCCTGCCCAGCATGGAGGGGCCACAAGTCTTCTGTCACTGGGCCAGGGCAGGTGCCCTTGGTTTAGGGAGCCTGAGGGGCTTGTCCCTGTTGTGGCTTCCAGGACTGTGCCCTGGTGCCATGGAGGGGAAGACCAGACCAGAAGTGGTTCAGAAGTCAAACAAAGAAGAGTATGGCAGTACTTGGGAATCTGCGCATGTCATCTCATTTAATCCTCTAACAGCAGCAAGGGCAAGAGGCTTGAATGGGTCAGGAAATGTGTCACACACAGTAAGTGAGAGCCAGGAATTCTGATTTCGAGTCCAGCCACCCACCTCTGGTTCCAAACATTGTCTGTGTATGTGTGTGTCCGTCTGCCTGTCAGTGTGTGCTGCCTCCATGTGGGCAAGGCACATTGTTTTTTCATTATCCTCAGGAGCAGGTGCCCAGTGCAGGCCCAGTAATCATTGCTGACTAAGTGCTTAATGGAGATGTTGCTGCTGATAAACCACAGTAGCAAAGACACAGGCAAGCTGGCCAACATCAAAACTGGTTTTTGTTTATAGATGAGGGGAGGTTTCATTCTGTGGGTTCCAGAGTCCAGGTCCCCAAATCCCAGAAAGGATGAATTTAAAGCAGAAGATGTGTTTCTCTGTCCCGTGGGGCTGGAGAATCCTCCCTCCCGCCGGATAGCTAGCCACTGTCCTCATCTGCCATGGAGGACCCCAGCTGCCGCTGGAATAAACAATGCTCACCCCACCCCAACTGTTTACTTTTTGTCTTTTTTTTTTGTCCAGAGCTGGGTTTGAACCCGCCACCTCCAGCATATGGGGCCAGCTCCCTACTCCTTTGAGCCACAGGCGCCACCCACATTTCGTCTTTTTGTTCTTCACATTTTTTCATTCGAGCTTGATTGTAGGATGTTTAAAATAATTTACAAAATACAGATGTTAAGTAGAGGAATCTGGAGAAGAGCTCCCAGATGTGTATGTAAAATGCACTTGTGTGGCTGTGCATGCAGGGACTTCCTACTTAATTAAAGCTGGGCACGGATATGATATCATGGCCTTGGCAATAAATGCTCTAGGTAAAAAATTCGGCTACATGTATCCAAGTAATAAGTAGTTTCAAGGATTGGGTGATGATTGGACTAAATTGTAACTCAGTCTGAAAGGCAGGGGTTTGACAGTTTTAGAGGGTGTCTGTGTTGAGCGTGTATAGGTGTTGTTTATGTGCTCTTCAGAACATAGATGGAGCCCAAGGTGGAATGTTTAGTGTTTCTAGCACTGGAGTGCAAAAGAGAGCAGGTGTTAACCACAGCGCATATAAGTTGTTGCCTACCCTAAAGATTGATGAATTCTTGCTCTTCCTTCTTGGATCACGGAAGGAAAGCAGGTAGCAAGTTATGATCATAAATACGACATAAATGTGATCCTTTAAAATTACTTGTTACAGCAGCACTTCAGGTTGTGATTTGCCTGTGATTGAAATCCTTTTAGTTTTTCAGAAGACCGAGGGTTTAGAGCCTAGGCAGGGCCTCTGTTGAGGCTGAGCAAGCTGGGCACTGCCCTGTCTCCACTTTTCTTTGGGTACCCACTGAGAGGCTGCTGCCAGGTGGCTTATGAGCCATTCCTGTACGTGGGTTTGTTTTTTTTTTTTTTTCCCCGAATCCAGTACCATTGCAGCATCACTCAACTTAGGACTGGGAGGAAGTCAGAATGCCACCTTGCTGCCACTTTCTTTCATTCCAGTGTCTGTGTGACCACATTCCCTGTGGCCTTCTGGAAATCCCCTGTAAGGTTTTGGGAAAGCATTTTAAGAAAGATTCTTCTGCATATGGTCCAGTTCTCATGACACTTGAGCCAGGATTATTGGTCATCTGCCCACGAGTCCCTTTTCCTCTGCATATTTATTTTCCAGGGGATTTCAGAGAAGCTTCAGCAGTTTAATTCACCCCACTCCTTTGTTGGTATTCCTAGTGGTTTACAAGCCCAAGTAACTGGAAGCATTTGTCAGCTTCTTAAGGGCATCCTCGTATTGGGGCACTAATCTTTGGAGATCAGGAAGACATTATAGGAGGGTGACCTTTTTTACTGCTGGTGGTGTTGTGTGCACCGATGATACAAGAAAGAAGATGAGCTTAGTCTCCACACACAAGCCAGGGAGGTGCAAGATTTCCAGAGTGAGAGAGAGAATTTACACCCTGTGGCTTTTCAGTTACTGATAGTCCATGGGTTATGAACGAGATAGGTTTGGTTCTGTAAGTTTGTTCATAAGTTGAATTTGTGTATAAGCTGGAACAGGTACCTGTTACCTGTAATAGCCTCCTTTTGTGTAGTGCAAGTCATTTGTCAGTTGGATGTTTGTAACTTGAGGACTGCTTGTACCATATCTTTTGTGCAAATCTCCAGTGCTAGGGAAAGGGATCTCAGGATGAATAAGACCTGGTTCCTGCTCTCAAGATGCTCACAAGTTAGTGGAAGGGACATAGTTGAACGTAGACATTATGGCATTATCCTGAGAAAGTAAAGATTCTAGAACTGCTGGGCCCTTCCTGTTGTTCAGGATGTACTCTCTGGCCACCAGATCAGCATGGCCAGAGACCTGCTGACTTGGAATAGTGTTTGTCCCTATGTCTGAGGAAGAGTTCCCTGGAAGCCTATGTGAGGTTTACGCACATAGCACAATTATAGAGAAATGTCTCTCGTGGTCACTGGTTGCCAGAGTACTCTGCAGAATCTCATGCTGAGTATACCTTCAGCTCACACTTAGCAGCAAGATTCCTGCTCTTTCAGGCCTTGGATTGCTTGGGCTGAATTATATATATACTCTCTACCACTGATACTATCTGAGTCTTTCCAAATTAAAGTTCTTGGAATAAAGGCACTTCAGAGCATGGATAGCTTGAAATAATTTTCCTATCGTCTAGAAATTAGCAAATTTTACTTTTGAAGGAGGTGGTGATAAACACACAATGGTCAGCCAGACAGGGAGTGATTTGCCAGCACTTGGGATTTCCCTGTTCTTGTTTGTAGAGAGACACTGGCAAGGATTTAGTTCCCAGCGTGGTGATCTGTGGTACCCTGTTATACTCATTTTGCTGGATGTAAACATTTCCCTCTTGTGTCAGCAGTGTATTTATGCCAGCTCTCCCATTTCATGTATTCTGTGCATGTGAAGGCCGACCTCTTCAAAACTGTCGACTTCATCATTCAAGTGCTGCCCAGAAATGAGATCTTGATGCCCCCCAAATGAATTATGAAAAGCTTTTCATAGTAGTATAATTGATCCACTGTTGGCCACGCTTATGAAAAAAATCAATGTTAACACGTTAATATTTCATGAGTGCCCACGTTGCCAGCTCCTTGCAATGGGACCAAACTATGAAGAATGAGAATTGTTTCACAATAGCCCAGCACATGGACAGAGTGCCAGGAAAGAGAGTTTGGGGTTGACTTTAAAGTTTGAAGTGCAGCAGGGCTATTGAAAAACAATCCTCTGACTCATGTCAGATTGTTATAATTATTTAATGCCCACAATGCAGCCTTGTCCCCACGGATTTATACTGGAGAGGTTTCTTACCCACACATTGTGGTTATTAGTTGCAGAGAAAGCAGCGTTTGTTTATAATGACACAGGGTATATCTGGATGGCAAAGAAAACACTGCAGATTCTGTCTTCCTAGGAAGGAGGCAGGGATTTGGCAGACAACCTATAGGAAATTGGGAGACATGCTCTCCTTACTTTTCATATATGTGGGTGGTTGCATCTAATAACCATTAAACACCTTTTGTGTTTAACCCTTGTCTCAGACTCTTGAGAGAACGAGATTGCACGTTGACTTTTCATCCCTCTGATGTTATACAGCTGTGTGCCCCGCAGTGCATCTCAACTTAGTCTTCCTGATGTGTCCTTTGAAATGCCTTTCTGTAGCCTTTATATCCTGCCTCCGTTAAATTTGGGGTCACAAACACTATCTAGGGAACCACTGTTAACGTTTTTATAAAGAGTGGATGTGTTTTGAACAGTTCCCACATGGCCACATCTCACTAAGCTCTTCTAAAGGACACTGGAATTTTTTCAGAGATGAAAAATAAAGTTGAGGAAGTAAGGCTTTGGGGCCTCTCTGGGGACATGTCTGGTCTGGAGATCAGCAGTGGTGCTAGTGACCCAGAGTCAGGGCATTCAGCTCTTTGGGAGATGAAAGCTCTTTGAGTCAGAGAGGGTCAGTCAAGTCCAGCTCCTCAGAGCTGCCCTTCTATCCATGCCTTCCTCAGATGCCCTCCCTCTTCCCTCACATGGAACTCTCATAATTGTCATTGCTGTCAAAGGAAGTTCAATATCAATGGGTTTCTCAAGCTTAGAGGGCAACAGGGAGGCATCGAACCAGAGTAGTGTGAAATTGTTCACAGGCACTCACAAGCTGGGGTGTACAGATGGAATTTATAATTGCACCGGAAATACTTGTAACCTTTATCACATTTAGTGTTGGAAATGAGAAAATCTATATGAGTCAGCTTAGTACTGACTTGGGACCAATGTGAAGCAACTGAATCCTCTTAGGTTTTGCAAGAGAGCTACAAATAGAAAGCAGACACAATACACCCGCTAAAGAGTACCAGTAGTAAGTACATTTCGAACTTCAAATTAGGACTCATGGTATATTGAAGGGTTTTTTTGTTGTTTTCTGGTTCAGAAGGAAGTCTGGGAGTCCATAGGAATATGAGGTACCTTTGATGGCTTATGGAGACCAGAGAACCTAAATGTTGGTACTAGGATTGTCCTGGAAAATCTGGAACATACGTTGATTGAAATAAAAACAGTGGGTAGCTGGAGCTCAAACAGAAATTTGAATTTCTCTGATTATGGACAATGAGCATTTTTTTCATATGTTTGTTAGCCATTCGTCTGTCTTCCTCAGAGAAGGTTCTGTTCATGTCTCTTGCCCACTGATAGATTAGAGGGAATATTTTTTAATTTTTAAAATATTAATTACCTGCATGAGTATCCACTTTACAATCCCTTGTTTAAAACAGTACATTTATACTGGTTGGGCATAGTGGCTCACAACTGTAATCTTAGCACTTTGGGAGGCCAAGGTGGGAATATCACTTTAGGTTATGAGTTCAAGAACAGCCTAAGTAATAACAAGACCCTAACTCTACCAAAAATAGAAAAAGTAGCTGGGTGTGTGTTCCCAGCTGTCTGAGAGGCTGAAACTGGAGGATTGCTTGAGCCTAAGAGTTTGAAGTTTCTGTGAACTATCATGAGGCAACAGAGAGTCCCCTACCCACAAATAATGAGCCAATTAATGAATAAACAAACAGTCTTATGCACTTCTATGTGCATATGTGTATTTCATAGTCACAAAAGAAAGTTTTAAAAGCAGTCTTACTTTGTAGTGCGTGGTACATTGGCCCAGTATAAAGTGTTAGATTTTGTTGTTCCATGGACAATGGAATGGCTTACTGGTTTTCACATGATAAACACACATACACTCAGAGCCTTTGTTGTCCTACCCTGCTGGTGAGCTCTGAGAGCAGGGGCAGTTTCTCATGCTTCTGGTGTCAGGGAGGGAGGAACTGAGTGAGCGAATGGCCACTCCAGCTTAGCAGTTGGAGCCCAGCACTGGGACAGAGAAATGGATGGATGACAAGGTGTGGGGGCTCTGTGTGTAGGACCCTGGAATGTAAACTCTCTGTTGCCACAGAGCCACACTGCAGAGGTTTTAAGTGGGAAAGTGTGTATGGGGGTGTGATATGATCCGGTTTGAGTGAAATATGCTCAGGGCTCTTCTCTTGCTTTACAGCAGCGGTTCTCAACCTGTGGGTTGCGACCCACAGGAACTATATTAAAGGGCTGCGGTGTTAGGAAGGTTGAGAACCACTGCTCTGCAGTGATTTCTTCAACCTGTAGGGCACTGCTGCTCTAGGTGAGTGAAGAGTGGCTTCATCCTTATGGCAACATCTTGGTTGCCTAGCCTAAAAGCCATAGGCATCCTCCCGCCACGGCCTGCCCCCGCCCCCCCGCGGGGCAACTGCAGCTTTAGTCTCTGATAGCACTTTGTCTTCTGAGAAGAAAGGCCCAGTTGTTTTGCCTTCCTTCCTCCTCCTTTCATCCCCAAACCATGATCTCAGACCTTAGGAGTTACAAGTCAGACATGTCACAGAGCCTGTTTGAGATAAGTTATCTACATTACTGATGAAATGGAAACATCCTACAAGAAGACTTTGGGGTGGGCACTTACCAGGGTCATTAGACATGCTTGGGTTGAGAGAGGAAATGCGCCTGTATGAGAAAAGTAGAGTGCTAAGTTGTGGCTGCTGGGTGACCAAGGCTGCTGTTTCAAGGGACAGGGACCACAGGGGAACCCAGACAAATGCAGAGCCTTTGCTTGTTAGGACTGTGGGATTGTGACAACTATTTTCCAAAATTAAAGTGTCTTTGTTATTACCTTTTTTTTGTTGTTGTTGTTGTTGTTGTTGTTGTTGTGCCATTGGTGCACATCAAGTTAAAGAAATCAGATGTGAACAGTTTTCAGATGATAAGAGTAGGCTGGGTGGGTGGTTCACACCTATAATCCTAGCACCCTGGGAGGCCAGGTGGGTAGATCACCTGAGTTTAGGAGATTCAGACTAGCCCGAGCTGTACTAAACATAGAAAAACTAGTTGGGAGTTGTGTTGGGCACCTGTCGTGCCAGCTACCTGGGAGGCCAAGGCAAGAGAATCACTTGAGTTTGAGGTTACTGTGAGCTATGAAAATACCCTGGCAACTCTACCGAGGGCGACAAAGTGAGACTCAAGAAAAAAGAAAGGTAAGAGTAAGTCTAAAGACCAAGCTGGGACCCCAGGAAGGTTTGTTGTACATCCCAGTCTTCCCCACCTTCAGGAGGTGTTTGCAACCCTTTGGGAGCTCCCAGCCTCTCTAGTGCTTTGTTTACTCTTCAACTCGGCCGGTCCACCAGCCTGTCTGTCCTTAAACTGGGAGAAGTGCATCCAGTTCCTGTCCAGGCCTTTAAGAAGTCCAGTGCCTGTTCAGTTTGTCCACTTCTTGGTTGCCATTTAAAACCAGATCCTTTGTGTGACACCTTGCTTTTCAAGGGCCCCTTCATGATGACTTGTTGAGCAGAAATGGCTGAGATGCTCCTTTAGTTATAACATTTGAATTCTTTCAGATCAGTGATTTGATGGTTTTTATATGAAAATGAGGAGTCCAGATTTTTTATTCTGGCCTAGTTCCATCATTTTCTTGCCCTCTGATCCTTGTCTAGTCCTCAAACCCTTCTGGGTCTCAATGTTAAAACAAAAATGCTTAATTAGATTACATGAAATGATACATGTGGAATCATTTAGAAGCCGCCACCATATCATCCTATGAGAGAGTGTTTTTGTGTGGACAGAAAAGGGTTAACCTTTGCCAGGGTTCAATTTCTCAGTCTTTTCTTCTGTAAAATGGGAGCACGATGAGACTTTGATTAGGAGTTCCCTCAGCATGCAATTAGAAATTTATTTATTGATTTTTGAGACAGAGTCTCATTATGTTGCCCTTGGTAGAGTGCTGTGGTGTTACAGCTCACAGCAACCTCAAACTCTTGGGTCTAAGTGATTCTCTTGCTTCAGCCTCCTGAGTAGCTGGCACTATAGGCACCTGCCACAATGCCGGGCTGTTTTCCTTGTTGTTGTAGTTGTCATTGTGGTTTTAGCTGGCCCCCGCTGCGTTTGAACCCACCAGCCTTGGTGTATGTGAGTGGTGCCATAACTGCTGTGCTACGGGCACCAAGCCGCACCTGGAAATTTAGAACCTCATCTCCCTGACTCTGGAGTTGTTAGACTATCTTTGGGGTGGAAGGAGGTGCCTTCTTCCCTTTTTCGGAGGACTGAGGCATTTCAGTAGTACTGGACTTCATGGTAGTCATTTCTTCTATGTCCTGCAGTGGAGTAACCTCTGGGTGGACCTGCAGATGGCATCTCATTTCGTTCACAGATTATCCTTTTGAATTCTGTTTGGTCACATGGGCTAGAGTTATAGTTATGAGTGAACCATCACCTGATGCCCGTGTTATTTTTCTGTGGTGTGTCAGAACTGTGTTGCTAGGGACATGAGTTAGTAAACAGGTAGGCGGCGTGGGAATCCTAGTGGATGAGCTGAGGAGCCCTGATACTGGGAATCTCTAGTCAGGCCCGAGTTAGACTCACCTTGCAGGAAAGCCCTGTTTCACGGGAGCTGAGGTTGCAGTGCCAGAGAGCCCACTGCGTGTCAGGAGTGCCACATGCTGGTTGCATGACGTTGGCCAAGTCGGTTCACCTCTTAGCACTTCACCTTTTTACATTCCATAAGTTTAGTTGTAAGATGGGCTTAAGATTCTTAATGTTTTCATGTGTGTGTATCGAGGATACAATATCCATAAATTCTGTCATCATGATAACAGCTTTTTATAACTCCTACTTTTTTTTTTTGGAGACAGAGTCTCACTCTGTCACCCTGGGTAGAGTGCTGTGACATCACATCTCACAGCAACCTCCAACTCCTGGGCTCAAGCGATTCTCCTGCCTCCGCCTCCCAAGTAGCTGGGACTAAAGGCACCCGCCACAATGCCCAGCTGTTTTTTGGTTGCAGCCATCATTGTTGTTTGGCAGGCCCAGGCTGGATTCAAACCCACCAGCTCAGGAATATGCAGCTGTGGCCTTAGCCACTTGAGCCACAGGTGCCGAGCCCTTAAACTCTTGAGCTCAAGAGTTCTTCTTGCCTCAGCCTCCTGTATAGCTGGGACTACAGGTGCCTGTCACCACACCCAGCTAGTTTTTCTGTTTTTAGTAGAGACAGGGTGGCACTCTTGCTTAGGCTGGTCTTAAACTCCTAAGCTCAAAGTAATCCTCCAGCCTTAGCCTCTCAGAGTGGTAGGATTTTAGGCATGAGTTACTGTGCCCAGATGATGAACTCATTTTAATTATCACAATTAGCCTATGACTAGGGCTTCCAGCCCCCAGGCCATGAACCAGTAGTGGTCTGTGGCCTGTTAGGAGCCAGGCTGCATAGGAGCCTGCACAGGAGGTCAGCGGTGGATGAGCAAGCAAAGCTTCATCTGCATGTATTTACAGCCAGTCCTCTTTGGTCCCCGTCACTCCATCACCTCCTGCGCTCTGCTTCCTCAGAGCCCTTCCACCTCTCCGGTCCATGGAAAATTATCTTCCAAGAACCCAATCTCTGGTACCAAGAAGATTGGGGACTGCTGCCTTGTGAGACAGAGATAGGTACTGCCACGTTCCTTTTAGTAGATTGGGGAAACTGAGGAGCACAGACATTAAATCATAAAGCTAACGAATAAAAAAGCTGGGATTCTAACCCAGAAAGCCTAGCTTCAGAATTCCTTCTCTTAACCATTATGCCAGTCCATTCAAAGTCTAAATATGCTATCTATGATATTCCCTACCTGATGGCTTCTCATTCAGTTGGCGAATAAAAAATTTACCGTATATACTCGAGTATAAGCCGAGTTTTTCCTGGCACAAAATTTGTGCCGAGTTCGGGTTTTTCGGCACAAATTTTGTGCCGAAAAAAACTCGGCTTATACTCGAGTATATATGGTATATACCACTGTGAGAAGAAGCTAGTCTTGGGAAATTGAGCCCACAGTTTATCACGAGGATAGAGTACCATGGTCAGTAGCAATTGATAGCTCTGGGCAATGCCCACGTTACACATGGAGCCTCGGAGACGGGCTGTTTCAAACGTACATTCTTGGGGGCCTCACCTCTCTGGGGTTTTAAGGACTGTGCCTTTGCATGCTGGTGATATCACACTGCTTTGTCTTAAGCTAGATTCAGATGTCCTCCTATGCAGTATGTGGGCTCTGTCCCCTCGTTTTGTTCAGTACACACAAACACATATGATTTTAAATCACAATTCTTACAGATGATAGCAAATTTTTTGGAACCCTGAACTATAGGTTCTTCTGGAGGATCATGACTTTTATCTTTCAACTCCGTGGTGCTGGAAACATGTAGATGTTCAATGAGAGATTATGGAAAAAAACAAAAAATGTCTTTCATTTATTTTTAAACTGTTGGTAACCTGTGTAGAACCTACAATTAGATGTGACTTGGTTGGGCATTGATGAGGCATTTCAGAGAGCACACAGGTATGGGTATGTCCTCTCACTGCAGCCAGCCCCTCCTTTCTCTGCGGCTTCCCTGGTCCTCATACCTCCTCTTGTGCCCCTTTCTCTTCCCTCTTGATATCTACTTCCTCCCCTTCTCCTTAACTGCTGTGCCTCAACTATAAAGAAACTAAAGGTCCAATATTCCACCTACCGGTCCTCTGTCAATTGAAATATTAATCATCTCCCTCACAAGTATAGATGCAATTACTAACAATTATTTTGAAGGAACCAATATATTTAATGTGCACACCATTGCCATATAATCTCTCTTTGGGAGAGATTAGGTAGTGTGTTGTGTTCACCCTGTCAGTCCTGCTGCCAGGGTGAGCACCCCAGTAATTTATTCTGAGTTTTTCATTCTCTGCTTCTGCATAGGAGTCCAGTGGAAGGTGGCAGGATGGAGGCCTTGTCTCTGGAGTCTTAACTGGGAGAAGAACAAAGAAAGCAGGTGGCTAGAGAGGGCCATTGCTTTTCCTAGGGATGGGAGGTTGTCCTTACGCACACCCCTCATCTCCTACGAGCTCAGCAGAAGCCAGAGAGTGTCCTCCCCTATGTCGCCATGTGGGACAGTGGGCTGTGGAGCTGTGCTGAAGGAGCTTCAGTTTCAAGAGTGTCCTTACTCTGATATCAGTGTGGTTGCACAGATAAAATTAGCATCCATATTAGTAATGCCCAACCCAGAGAACCATGCAATTATCTCATGATTTTATTTAATGACTGTGCTCTTTTCAAAGCTTATTGGGGTAATCTCCAGAGCATGTCCTGATTACATGTTGTACAGACTACATAACAAGTGAACTAAAAAAGCAATTCAAACGTAGCTCCAATTTAATTTGTAGTTTTTACATTTCAAGACAACATTTTTAGTAGGTAATTGTCCAGTGTTTGTTTGTTTTTTTTAACATATGTTAATTTTTACTTGTTTTGTAGTTTTTATTCCTCAGCTCATCTTTGATAGTAGCAGGGGAAAAAAGAGCACAGCCGTCCCGGTTCTCTCTCACCTTGCTAATCATGCCATCTCTCTGAGCTCTTCAGGAAATGTTTAATGACAAATAAGACCTTGTAGGTCTTGTGTGTGGAACCTCAGGGTCACCTGGGTCATACTTCAGTTATTTATTTATTCCACTTATTGTGAGGGTACATACAATTAAGCCAGATTGCTTGCATTTATAAGGTGAGGTCTAAGTGGTAGCTGTTTCTCTCCCACAGGAAGTGTGCCATGCTCCCTCACATTGTGCCCACTGGGAAGGATCCTGGGACCCCTTCTCTCCCCCATTAAGGTCTTTTCTAAATGGCAAGCCAAAGTAGTCCACACTTGCTAGCTGTGTGATCTTGGATAAGATACTGACTTCTGAGCTCTGATTTCCCACTTTACAGACGGTGCTACTTCACAAGATTATCTTGGCGTCTCAGTGAGGTAATACTGTGAGCAGTTCCCGGCCACCAGAAGCAATTTGAAGGCAATCCCAAGGCAGGCCCAATTACGAGGCTTCCCAGGCTTCTGCACAGGTCAGGAGGCAGGGGACCTTCTGGGAGACTCTAAAGGAACTTCAGTTTTAGGATTGTCTCTTTGCTTTCTCATGTCGCCCTAGAGATGCTTTCTCTAGTTGGGACACACAAGGGGAAAGGCAGAGCAGGTACTTCTTTGCAAAAATGGTGCAAGGCCAAGACATGCACTAGTGTTAGATGACAAAAGCTTGAGCCGTGTTGGGGATACATCCAGTGTAAGATCTTCTTGTCCTAAATACCATTAGCAAAGGAAAGGAAGTAGATACATTTCTTTGGCACTTATTATGTCCCAGGCACGGGGACTATGGAGGCAAAAGGACAGTTGTTGGGGGGTGCAAGAGAGCATGAGAGCTGGGGATGGTAACTAAGGAGTTACTGTCCATCACATGTGGTAGATGCGTTCACAGAGATACACCTACCCCATCCCACGCAGCTGTTTATTCTTGCTCTTGGGCAGACTAAGTGATTGGGGTTCTTCACTTCCCTTAAAAACCAGAAAAATGAGAACTTTTCTATAAAATCGAAGAAATGAGCTCTGGTTCTTTCATATTTCCAACTTATTTCCCCCACCTTCTCTGCCTAGGTTTAAATCCCTTGAGAGAGTTATTTTTTAAAAAATTTATCTCCATTATCACTTATGATGTCTAGTTCATTTATTCATCCATTCATCCTTCTCCATCAGATTTACTGTGTAGTACAATAGAATACATGAAGTTAAAAGTAACTACATATCAACTATGGGCACCGGGTTCTATGAGGTCATTTCAAAAGTTTTGTCCGTTTTTATGAGTCTACTTTAAACCATAATATCTCTGTGAATATTTATTCAATTTAATCGAAATAAGTGTCATTGAATCAGTTGTGCTATGTGCTGTCGTGCTATATCAAGCTCTATTTTGCTGTCCTCTTGGCAGCTGGGAGTACAGACATGTGCCACCATCTCAGCTAGTTTTCTAAGTTTTGAAAAAAATTTTTAGATGTGGTATCTTGATAGGTCACCTAGGTTGATCTCTAACTCCCAGCCTCAAGTCATTCTTCCACCTCAACTTGCCAAATATCCGGGATTACAGATGCAATCCATTGCTAGAACTCCCAGCTATTACATACTTACATACAGTAAGTATCCAGCCATTGTCTGCAGACCTGTTAAATGTGAACAGTGGTCATTCTCGGCAGGCTGGAAGTTGTGTATGGGATGGAGTGTGAGGGTCCATCTGAACTGGCGGTTTTCTTTTCCAGTTTTCTCCAACAGTCAGATTCTGAACACCCAATTGTTCCTCTTGCTGGAGCATCTAAACTTTTGCCTTTCAGAAAAAACAAGGTCTTTGGAACCAGTGTGTTCTTTCAAACTGTGGTGGATACTGCCTGATTGTTTCCATCCGGGAAGCAAGTTTTTAAAAAGAAGTTCAACTGCTTTGTCAAGATAAGAGACTGTTATGTGAAAATTGCTGAGTGAGGGCTTGCACTGCAGGCTCCTTGTCCTCTAGACCCCTGCCAGTTCACTCCCAACTGGCTCACATGGTGATGGGGGAGCAGTTTGGGGCAGATTGCTAGAGGCTCTTTCCTACCAGTTCCTCCCAGTCTGGGACTCAGGTGGTGGAGGGTAGAGAGGGCCAGTGGGGCTGGGCTCCTGGCCTCCCTCAGCTGTGCTGCCCTGAAGCGTGTGCTGGAGCTGGCAATAATGGCAGTTTCCCCTGGACTGCCGCTGCCCTGGTTCATCTGGCTTTCTGCCTCCTCCTTTCTGCTGTAAGCAATCGTTACATGAGATGCTGTTTTTCTATATATTTGTTATTAGTAAGTTTATATGTTTTATCTATTAGATGACATTTTTTTCTGTTTCTAATTTAAAACATACTTTTTTTTTTTTTAAGTTTGTAAGTATGTTTTTCGTTCATGTGTGATCATGGGTCATCAGTATAAGAAAATACTCATTTTTAGGCAGTGCCTGTGGCTCAAGGAGTAGAGCGCCAGCCCCATATACTGGAGGTGGCAGGTTCAAACCCGGCCCCGGCCAAAAAAAAGAAAAGAAAATACTCATTTCAGCTTGGCACCTGTAGCTTAGTGAGTAGGATGCTGATCACATACACTGAGGCTGGCAGGTTTAAGCCCAGCCAGGCCTGCTACACAGCAATAACAAAAAATAGCTGGGAATTGTGGTGGACACCTATAGTCCCAACTACTCTGGAGGCTGAGGCAAGAGAATGGCTTAAGCCCAAGAGTTTGAAGTTGCTGTGAGCTTCACACGGCATTCCACCGAGGGTGACAAAGTGAGATTCTGTCAAAAAAAAAAAAAAGAAAAAATACTCATTTAGTTCTATTTGGTGAAGTCTTCAGGAAAGGTAATAGCTTGGGGTAGACTGCTGCTTCATGCAAATTCTGACTATGACTACCTCCTGAGATCTGGAAACAGGCAAGGATGCCCACTCTTGTCACTTCTATATAAAAATCACACTACAGCCCAGGCATGGTGGCTGTCACTTGTAATCCTGACACTCTAGGAGGCTGAGGCAGGTGGAGTGTCTGAGGTCAGGAGTTTGAGATCAGCATGAGCAAGAACAAGTCCCCATCTCTATTAAAAATAGAAAAACTAGCCAGGTGTTGTATGGCAGGCCCCTATAGTCCCAGCTACTTTTTTTTTTTTTTTTTTTTTAATTCACAATGAAAGTTTATTGCAAGGATACACCCAAAAGATGATGTGGAAGAATTCTCCCACCAAGAACACAATATCCCAGGTCTGCATTCTCTGATCTTTAGGGAGTTAAGAAGTTCCCAAGCTGTTTTACTTGCACTTACACTGCCAAAGGAGAAAATTTTATTGGGTAGACATAAAGCCATTCTCGGAATGGTCCTGGTCAGAAACCTTTACTTCCCCAACAAACTTTCTGTTCAAGAGAAGAGAAAAAAGATTCATTCAAGAGATAGCAGCTACAGAAGGCAAAACACTTTGGAAGTTACCTTCTCAGACGGTAACTATATGAAGGTGAATTTCTGGTATATTCTGCATTCTTGCTTCCTTATCTGTTAAGTAGGGATAATACCTCTTATAGTTTTATTGTAAAGATTTACTTAAAGCACAAAATCTATTAATGTCAAAACTTACAGAAAGTGGGTACTCAATAGATATTATTTTAAGAGGCAGCGTGGTGTAAAAAGAACGCGACTTTACTTTCAGATCTGTATTTTAATCTGAGAATTTCAACTTTCTGATCTGCAGATAAGAGAGTACATCTGCTTTGTGGATGGCTGTTAAGGAATTTTTTTATTATTGTGGGACTCAATGTTTAGGATCTTTAATTTCTCTAAAAAAATGAAACTGGATCATCTGATAAGGATGGGGCATGGGATTAAGGAAAGCAGTGAAGATATAAAATAACTGCGGTGGTGATTATAGGAGGAAATAGACCAGGAACTCAGAGGGTGCGTGCTCCCGTTAGGACTTAGCTGAAGTTGGAGACTTGAATATGTCGTGGCATTCATTACACAACTGTTTTTCTCCAGCAGTATGGATGGAAAAAATAGAAAAAATACATGAAATGACATAAAAAGGAGGCCAAGGATGGCAAGGAAGAAGGGCGATAGAATGAATATAGAAGTAAATTCCACAAAGGAGGAGGAAGCAATACTGAGAAAAGAATAGTGAATCTAGAATAGAAATCACAGAACAGGTACAGTGGGAACAATGTGGGGTAAAGAGTGGAGGCTGAAATTAGATTATAGACAAGCAGTGAAACATTAACGTAACCAAAGACTTCATTTTATCCTTTTTATCACCAGCGCCACCACCATCTACTTCTCACTTGGGTTTCCTTTTCCTCAAGTTTGGCTATTCTGCAGAATATGGTCCCCGAGTTGCCCCTTTCCTGACTGCTCCTGCTCCAGAAGACAAGCACATACACTTTCTTTGTTCAAAGGTTTACTGCTCAGCCCAGGAAGACAGGAAATACTGAGAAAGTAACAACCTGGGAAAATGGTTGAAGTTCTAGAACACACTAGGCAGGAAGATCACTTGAACTAAGACTTTGAGGCTGCTGTGAGCTATGATACCACAGCACTCTACCCAGGGCAATAGAGTGAAACCCTGTCTCCAAAAAATAAATAAATAAGTAAGTAAGTAAATAAATAAATAAATCATACTGTAGATACAGAAAATAAAGGTGTCCAGATTATACAGGAAGAAATAAAGCTCTCTTTATTTATAGACAAATTGATCCCATATCTAGAAAATCTTATTTTTATTTTTTATTTATTTTTTCATACAGACTCTCACTAAGTCCCCTTTGGTAAAGTGCTGTGATGTCACAGCTCACAGCAACCTCAAGCCCTATCCCAGTTACTTGGGAGGCTGAGGCAAGAGAATCACTACACCTAGCTAAATACCTAGAAAATCTTAATGATTTTCTAGGTACTTAAGGAGTACATACATACAATCTTAAGGAGTACAGTGCTTGGCTAAATACCTAGAAAATCTTAAGCAGTACAGCGCAAACTGCTAGTAAGATTAGCAGGCTTCTAGGATACAAGACCAACATACAAAAATCACTTGCATTTTTATATACTAGCAGCAGACATTCTGAAAATCACATTAGGAAAATAATTCCTTGCCTGGCTCAGTGGCTCATGCCTGTAATCCGAGTGCTCTGGGAGGCTGAGGCAGGTGGATTGCTTGAGCTTGTGGGTTTGAGACCAATCTGATCCAGAGCCAGATCTCGTCTCTCAAAATAGCCAGGCACTGTGGCAGGTGCCTGTTGTCCCAGCTACTCGGGAGGCTGAGGCAAGAGGATTGCTTGAGTCCAAGAGTTTGAAGTTGCTGTGAGCTATGACATCACAGCACTCAACTCCAGGAAGAACGAGTGAGACTATGTCTCCCCCTGCCCACAAAAAAAAAAAAAAGAAAAGGATCCATAATAGCATCAAAGAATAAAATTCTCAAGAATAAACTTAACAAAATAAGTGCAAGATTTGTACACTGAAAACTATAAAACATTACTGAGAAAAATTAAATATGTATATAAATGGAGATATAACTCTTATTTATCGATTAGAAATTCAATGTTTTTAATTCTCCCCAAATTGATTTATAGTTTTAGTATAACATTTATAAAAATCGTAGCATGCTGCTTTTTGGGGATGGGGATGTAGAAATTAACAAGGTGTTCCTAACATCTATACAGAAATGCAGAGGACTCAACATGAACAAATCAATTTTAAGAAATAGAAAAAAAGGGTAAGACTGGTAAAGTGGCTCCTAACTGTAATCCTAGCTCTCTGGGAGGCTGAGGTGGGAGGATCACTTGAGTTCAGGAGTTTAAGACCACCCCATCTTTACTAAAAATAGAAAAAAAAAAAAAAAAAAAAAGTTGGGATGGTGGTGGGTGCCTATAGTCCCACCTATTCTGGAGGTTGAGGTGGGAGGATTGCTTGAGCCCAGAAGTTTGAGGTTGTGATGACCTATCGTGACACCACTGTAACTTTCACCAAGGTAACAGAGTGAAACACTATGTCTAAATTAATGAATTAATTCTTAAAAGGTTAGAAGTTTTAACACCAGTTTCAAAACTTAATACAAACCTTCAATAATTAAGACAGTGTGTTACTGGTGTAATGATAGTGGTTTAAGCATTGATAGTAATACAAAATTGAGAGTTTAGAAATAAACCATTATTGTCAACTGATTTTTTTGACACAGATGCCAAAGCAATTCAATTATTCAATAGTTTTTTCAACAAATAGTGCTAAGACAATTAGATTTCCACATGCATAAAAGGTCAGTTTAAACCCTTACCTTACACCATGCACAGAAATTAAATCCAAATGGATCATAGACTTATACATAAAAGGTAAAACTAAATCTTCTAAAAGAAAACTTAGTAAAAAATCTTCACAACTTCAAAAGACAGGTGCATGGCCTACAGACATATGAAAAAATGTTCATCATCCTTAATCATCAGAGAAATACAAATCAAAACTACTTTGAGATACCATATAACTCGAGTAAGATTAGCCCATGTCACAAAATCCCAAGACCAGAGATGTTGGCGTGGATGTGGAGAAAAGGGAACACTTTTACACTGCTGATGGGAATGCAAATTAATACATTCCTTTTGGAAAGATGTTTGGTGAACACTTAAAGATCTAAAAATAGACCTGCCATTCAATCCTATAATTCCTTTACTAGGTATATACCCAGAAGACTAAAAATCACATCATAACAAAGATATTTGTACCAGAATGTTTATTGCAGCCCAATTCATAATTGCTAAGTCATGGAAAAAGCCCAAGTGCCCATCGATCCATGAATGGATTAATAAATTGTGGTATATGTACACCATGGAATATTATGCCACCTTAAAGAAAGATGAAGACTTTACCTCTTTCATGTTTACATTGATGGAGCTGGAACATATTCTTCTTAGTAAAGTATCTCAAAAATGGAAGAAAAAGTATCCAATGTACTCATCCCTACTATAAAACTAATTTATGGCTTTCACATGAAAGCTATAATCCAGTTATAATGCAAGAATAGGGGGAAAAGGAGCAGAGGAAGGGGAGAGGTGGGCAGAGGGAGGGTAATTGGTGGGATTACACCTGTGGTGCGTCTTACAAGGGTCTTTGTGAAACTTAGTAAATGTAGAATGTAAATGTCTTAATACAATAACTAAGAAAATGCCGGGAAGGCTATGTTAACCAGTGTGATGAAAATGTGTCAAATGGTCTATAAAACCAGTGTATGGTGCCACATGATTGCATTAATGTACACAGCTATGATTTAATAAATAAATAAATAAATGTGCAAAAAAAAAAAAAAAAAAAAAAAAGAATGCCAGAAGTCAGAGATGAAATCATACAGATAAGTTTGAACACTTCTCTAATGTGTATATTATTGCATATTTAGCAGTTACCTAAAAAATCATGTTATTATGGATTGGTTATCTAATAATTACAGTAAGCATTATGCACTTTACAATATTAACTCATATTTGTGCTATTCAATATTTATTGCATATTAAACTAGTTAATAAATGTTTGATAATTTCTACTGCCAAAAAAAAAAAAAAAAGAAAATGTGTCAAACAGTCTGTAAAACCAGTGTATCATGCCCCATGATCGCATTAATGTATGCCGCTATGATATAATAAAAAAAAATTTAAAAAATCTCCTAGACACATTATAATATGAAGGAAAAAATTCTGAAAGCAGCCAGACATAAGAAAAGCTTAACCTATAAGGAGAAGAATATTAGAATGACTACAGATCTCTCTGCTGAAACTTTTTGAGCTACAAGGGGATGGTCTTCGACCTTTAAACTGCTAAAACAAAATAACTTTCAACCCAGGATCCTGTATACAGCTAAACTGAGTTTCATTTATGATGAAGAAATTAAATGCTTTAATGACATTCACATGTTGAAGAAATTTGCCATAACTAAACCAGCTCTCCAGGATATTCTCAGACCCTTCCTCCACAATTGCAAGCACAATGCTCTACCACCAAAGTAAACTCACTCAGAAACTTTTGGTTAAACTCCAACTTTCACAGTGGCAAAAGAATTAAAAATGTCCACTGCACTTTTGAAAAACTCAATACCTAAAATACTACCAGGCTTATCAATACTCTCAATTAATGTGAATGGCTTAAATTGTCCTCTATAATTCAGGCAAATGGAAATCAGAAAAAAGCAGGTGTTGCAATTTTATTTGCAGATACAATAGGCTTTAAAACAACAAAACTAAGGAAAGATAAGGATGGCCACTTCATATGTGTTGAAGGAAACACTCAACATGATGAGATTTCAATTATTAATATTTATGTGCTCAACCAGAATGTGCGTCAATTTATAAGAGAGACTGTAACAGACATGAACAACCTGATTTCCTCTAGCACCATAATAGTAGGAGATTTTAATACTCCTTTGGCAGCATTGGATAGACCCTCCAATAAGAAACTCAGCAAAAAAATTTTAGACTTAAACTTAACCATTCAACAATTGGATTTAGCAGATATCTACAGAACATTTCATCCTAATAAAACTAAATACCCATTCTTCTCATCAGCCCACAGAACATCCTCCAAAATTGATCACATCTTAGGTCGCAAGTCTAACCTCAGCAAATGTTAGAGAATAGAAATTATTCCTTGTATTTTCTTGGATCATCATGGAAGAAAAGTTGAACTCAGTAACAACAGGAATCTTCATACTCATACAAAAACATGGAAACTAAATATCCTCATGCTGAATGACAGCTGGGTCATAGATGAGATTAAGAAGGAAATTACTAAATTTTTAGAACAAAACAATAATGAAGACATAAATTATCAGGAACTCTGGGATACCACAAAGATAATCCTAAGAGGGAAATTTTAAGTGTTGCAAGCCTTCCTCAAAAGAATGGAAAGAGAGGAAGTCAACAACTTAATGGGACATCTCAAGCAACTGGAAAAGCAAGAACATTTCAACCCCAAACCCATCAGAAGAAAAGAAATAACTAAACTTCGAACAGAATTAAATGAAATTGAAAACAAAAGGATTATACAACAAATTAAAAAATCAAAAAGTTGGCTTTCTGAAAAGGTCAATAAAATAAATAAACCTTTGGCTAACCTAACCAGAAATAAAAGAGTAAAATTCCTAATTTCTTCAATCAGAAATGATAATGGCCAAATAACAACAGACTCCTCAGAAATTCAAAAAATCCTTAATGAATATTACAAAAAACCCTATTCTCAGAAGTTTGAAAATCTGAAGGAAACAGACCAATACTTGGAAACACACCACCTTCCTAGACTTAGCCAGAAAGAAGTGGAATGTTGAACAAGCCTATATGAAGTTCTGAAATAGCATCAACTATAAGAAATTTCCCCAAAAAGAAAAGCCTGGGACCAGATGGCTTCACATCAGAATTCTACCAAACCTTTGGAGAGGAACCAGTACCTATATTACTTAACCTTTTCCAAAACATAGAAAAAGAAGGAATACTTCCCAACACATTCTATGAAGCAAATATCACCCTGACTCCCAAACCAGGAAAAGATCCGACAAGAAAAGAAAGTTATAGACTAGTATCTCTAATGAATATTGATATAAAAATATTCAATAAGATCCTAGAAAACAGAATCCAGCAAGACAACAAATAAATTGTACATCATGACCAGGTGAGTTTTATCCCAGGGTCCCAAGATGGTTCAATATACATAAATCTATAAATATAATATATCACATAAACAAAATAATAAACAAAGACCATATGATTCTCTCAATTGATTCAGGAAAAGCTTTTGATAATATCCAGCATCCTTTCTTGATCAGAATACTTAAGAAAATAGGTATAGAAGGAACATTTCTTAAAATGATAGAGGCTATCAACAGCAAACCACAGGCAATATCGTATTGAATGGAGTAAAATTGAAATCATTTCCACTCATATCAGGAATGAGGCAAGGTTGCCCATTACTCCACTGCTTTTTAACATTGTGATGGAAGTCTTATCCATCACAATCAGGCAACAGAAGGCAATCAATGGTCTCCAAATAGGATTAGAGGAGATCAAACTTTCACTCTTCACAGATGATATAATTGTATATCCTGAAAACCTCAGGGACTCAACCAGAAAACTCCTAGAAGTAATCAAGGAATACAGCAGCATCTCAGGATACAAAACCAATACTCACAAATCTGTAACCTTTATATATACCAACAATTTTCAAGGTGAAAAAATAATCAAGGACTCTATTCTCTTTTCAATAGCGCCAAAGAAGATGAAATATCTGGAAGTGTATAACAAAGGATGTGAAAGATCTCTATAAAGAGAACTATGAAACTCTGAAAAAAGAAATAGCTGAAAATGGAAAAATGTCCCATGCTCATGGCTGGGAAGAATCAACATTGTTAAAATGTCTATACTACCCAAAGGAATCTACAGATTTAATGCAATCCCTATTAAAGTACCTCTGTCATACTTTAAAGGTATGGAAAAATTAGTATTTCATTAGTATTTCATTTTATATGAAAACAGAAAAAACCTCGAATAGCCAAGACATTACTCAGAAATAAAAACAAATCAGGAGAACTCATGCTACCAGACTTAAGACTATACTTATAAATCTATAGTGATTGAAACAGCATGGCACTGGCACAAAAATAGAGACTTAGAGGTATGGAACAAAATTCAAAACCAAGAGATGAACCAGGACACTTACTGTCATTTGATCTTTGTAAGCCTATCAAAAATATAAATTGGGGGAAAGATTCCTTATTTAACAAATGGTGCTGGGTGATATTGGCTGGTGACTTGCAGAAGACTGAAACTCGACCCACACCTTTTTCCTCTAACAAAAATTGACTCTCACTGGTTAAAGGACTTAAACTTAAGACATGAAACTATAAAGATTCTCGGAGAGATTGCAGGGGAAACACTTGAAAAAATTGGCCTGGAGAATACTTTATGAGGAGGACCCCCCTGGGCAATTGAAGCAACATTAAAAATACACTACTGGGATCTGATCAAACTAAAAAGCTTCTGCACAGCCAAGAACATATAAAGTAAAGCAAATAGACAGCCTTCAGAATGGGAGAGGATTTTGTCAGGTTATATTTCAGACAAAGGTCTAATAACCAGAATTCACAGAGAACTCAAATTTATGAATAAGAAAAGAACAAGTGATTTCATTGAATTGTGGGGAAGAGCTATGAACAGAAGCTTCTCTGAAGAAGACAGGTGCATGATCTACAGACACAGGAAAAAATGCTCATTATATTTAATCATCAGAGACATGCAAACTAAAGCCACTTTGAGATATCATCTAACTCCAGTAAGATTAGCCCATATCACAAAATCCCTAGACCAGAGATGTTGGTGTGGATGTGGAGTAAAGGTAACACTTCTGCACTGCTGGTGGGAATGCAAGCTAGTACATTCCTTTTGGAAAGAATTTTGGAGAACACTCAGGCATCTAAATGTAGACCTGCCAGTTGATACTGCAATTCCTCTACTTGGTGTATATACAAAAGACCAAAAATCACTTGGCAACAAAGATATTTGCACCAGATTTTTCATTGCAGCTCAATTCATAATTGCTAAATCATGGAAGAATCCCAAGTTCCCATTGACGCATGAATGGATTAATAAATTATGGTATATGTATACCATGGAATACTATGCAGCATTAGAAAAAGGTGGAGACTTTACCTCTTTTATGTTTACCTCTTATATGGATGGAGCTGGTAATATTCTTCTTAGTAAAGTATCTTAGGAATGAAAAAAAAAATATCCAATGTACTCAGTACTACTATGAAATCAATTCTGGTCACTCACACTTTCATGTGAAAGATGAATCACAACTATAGCCAGGATGAAGGAGGGAAGGGGAGGAGGATATGAACAGAGGGGGGTGGTTTGATAGAGGGAAGGTTAATGGTGGGACCATACCTATGGAGCAGATTGCAATGGTACAAGTCAAATCTATCAAGTATAGAACAGAAATGTCTTAATACTGTGATTAAGTAAATGAGGTGAAAGCTATGTTAATTAGTAGGATGTAAGCACTCTAATTTGTACAAATAATCAACACATTGAGTCCCACAAAGGCATAAATGTATTCATGACCTATGTATATATGACATAATAAAAAAAAAATTTAATGGGTCCTGCTAGTCTGTGCCATAACTAGCCAGGCAGTCAATGGCATTTATGAGATTTTGCTGTTCTTAGGCAGTTTGAAAATAAAATTCACAGGTGATCTTTTAATTCAATCAAAGAAATCAGGAACATTTTAAACACTTAAAATATTGCAAGGTCTTTAATGATCACTCAATAAAGAAATATAAGCATTATTAGCCTGTATTCCATTTGAAGCGATTGTAGCACAGAGAGGCCAAGGAACTAGCTCAAGATTATTCAGATGAACTGTAGGTTCACAGGAGATTATGCATGGCCTTAAAACTCTTCATTTATAGGGCCTGGCATGGTGGCTCATTCCTGTATTACTAGCACTCAGGGAGGCCGAGGTGGTTGGATCCCTTGAGCTCAGGAGCTGGAGACCAGCCTGAGCAAGAGTGAGATTCTGTCTTTACTAAAAATAGAAAAACTACCTGAGCATAATGGTGGGCACCTGTAGTCCCAGCTACTCGGGAGGCTGAGGCAGGAGGATTGTTTGAGCCCAAAAGTTTGAGCTTGCTGTGGGCTATGATGATGTCATGGCACTCTTCCTATAGGGACAGAGTGAGACTCTGTCTCAAAAAACAAAACAAAACAACCCCTTTTCATTTATAGACCTCTACTTCCTTTCATCAGCCTGAAAAGTCCCCCAAACTAGATAATAGTTCTGCTATTATATTCACTTTCTTTTGTCATGATAGATTTGGGGCTTCTTACCTTTGTTTTTAATCCACAGTCTCCGTGGCTCCCCAGATAATAGTAGGGAGAGTTTAAAAGAGAACATGTTTATACATAAAATATTTTCCAACTTCGTGTAGGAGGCTTCGTTATTCTTTTCCAACTCCACATTTCTTGGTTCATTCCTCTCCAGTAGCATCTGTAGATTTCAGAATGAAACATTCGTATCCTAAGTTAAAGGTCAATGATGCTTTGTTTTGGCTTCTTTGAGCTAAGGAAGCTCCATGAAGCTTGAAAAATTCCTGGCCCAACATAAGTGGAATATGGATAGAACTGTTGTCTCAGGACCCTGGTTTTCAAGCAGGCTGTATCCCTGTGTTACTTGATTCCATGCTCCAGAATCTGGTCCTTGGGTTTTTACATTTGGAAATTTGGCTTATTTATAAAATGCACCCATGCTAACTTAATTAGATGATACCAGTGCAAGCACTGTAAAATAAAATAAAAAAGAAAAAAGTGTCCTGACAGTATAAGATTCTTGAGTCCTCTGATGGGTGCGTTTTTTCTGATATAACAAGGCAAATGAATCTGGGGATTCTTTAATGCACTTGGGGTTTCCTAAAGGCTCTTTGTTTCAAGGCATGCACAATAGATGTAATTCTTTAAAATGGAGAGATACCTGTTAAAGGTGCTGGATATTTAATGTTCTGAGCAAAAGCCCTTCCTCCAGAAAGACTTGGAAATCCTAAATTACTACTATTGGTCCTCTGTGACCTTGTATTTATAATGTGCTGCTGGGGGCAAGGAAAGTCAAGATAGGACAATCTTGAATTACTTGTGGTATCACACTCCTTATTAAGTCTGCTTACATAAAATGACCCTTACCTTTTCACTTACAATTTACATACTGTTTTGTTCGCTATTGGTCTTTGAACTGATCTCAACTCTACCTGTGGCTCTCTCAAGGACTATGTACCTGACATACAATTTTAGTCAATTTTTTCTGGCCCTGACTTCAGCCCTGAGAGCATGACTTCCCTACAAGGCCCCAAATAAATAGTGCTACCCTTGATTCCAGGTTCTTGAAGGAGGCAAATATTGTCTTCCCTTTCCCAAGCTTCTTCTTACATCACACTTATTTTATTTAAGCAATCATTTTTTTTTTTTTCGGATATATTTGCATCTTTTGATTTTCACTAGATTTTCATGAAGTTAAGAAAAGATTTGATTATTTTACCAAAATCTGTTCCTTCTGTTTTTGTCCTGAGAGATGTTTCATTGAATGCAGGCTTCTAAAGATATATGATCTCATTCATCACATATTGATTTTCCTTAGTTATATCATAGAAATTAGGTACGTTGCATTTTTGCCTTTATACCATTTAATTGTAGACTGGTACAGTTAGGGATATACCTTTACAGTTTATAAAGTGTTTTCATGCTCATTTTCTCATTTCTTCCCAACAGTTGCTGAGGTAAAGGTTACTGTTGAGTAAATGCCTTATTTTGGCAACTTTCTGGATTTTCCTCTTACATGTGTGACTTTGTGACTTGGTTAGAAAAATAAGAGGCTACACAGTGTCTCTAGACAAGGAGACTTGAAAACTACAAAAGAAACATAAAATGAAAATCAACACAAACAACAAGAACATCATTTGCTGGAGAAAGAAAGCCAGGTACATGGCAGGGTGCTGCACACGTTGCATTAGCCTGAGAAAGAAATCCTCTTTGCCAAAGCACGAGGAAGAGTCAGAACCTTTGCCAAGGGGCTGCTCAAATGAGGCTCTGGATGCGTAAATGGCACCGCCAAGTGAGCTGCTGGCATGTTGTTGGAAATGCTCCTAAAAAGATGAATTGTTTTCAACAAGGCTTGGCTTTGATGGCTGCTGGAGTGAGGCAGGCCTCAGCCCCAAGGGCTGGGCTTAGATTCTCCTGCTTGCTCCCACCACTCACACACCGCACCTGTGCCCCTGTCCAGTACCTGCTCTATCCTCCCCTTTCTGCCTCTTATTTACTTGGTGGCATTTTTCCCTGTTTGGGATCACCTGCTCTGTTGTGTCAATGGTCAACAGCTTTTGAGCGTGGATTTTCAGAGGCTCCTGCTACCTCCCAAAGGCAGCCAGTCACTCCACCCTTCTCTAAAGCTCAGCATCTCTCTTCATCTCCCTAATTCCAGTCTCCTTTTTTCCTTATTCAGACCACAATTCCTAAAAATAAAATTAACAAGCCACCTTCCTGGTCACACCACAGCCTTGCTCAGACTCCCAGAGACTCTCCAATGTTGAGGGTGCCAGGCTCCAGCATCTGGGCATGGAATGCTGGGCCTCTCACCATACAGCCATGAGTGTCCAAAGCAGGTGCCCTGAGCATCTCTCTCTGAGAATGTCCTCCCTTATTGTGTGTCTTTCCACTGGGTATGAAAGTATCCTTTGTTGCCTTTAAGCCTTTTGAGGACAAGGTCTATGCCTGCATGTTTGACTGAAGTTGACATATCTCATAGCTCCAGCCAGAGTTTCTGACTCAGAGTATATACACGTGCAGCAAATATTTGTTGCATGCAGTAAAAAATGAATGAGTTCTCTGTGTAACCCTGTCTATCAGAGCCAAGTAGCATCTGTAGCTGTGTGAATGGAGCGCTTGAGTGACTGCTTTTTTTTCTTACATATTATTTTATTTGGAATTATTTTTAAAGCAGAAAATTATAAAGCATAATAAAAAGAAAGTATCTTGTACCCATTATTCAAAACTGAACCAATGGTAATATTTTTTGATATACATTAGACCTTAAAAAAAAATTCCAAATAAATGTGACCTTTTGTCCTACACCCAATTCCTATTCTCTTCCACATCTCCCTGAGAGGTAAGGACTACAATGAATCTTGTGTACATACATTTTATCTTTTCTTGTACTTTTACATACAAATGTATGTATCAACCACCACATAGCAGGAGTCAGAAAACTATGATGGCCCATGGGACAAATCTAGTCTGAGAATTGTTTCTGTAAGGACTGCATGCTAAGAATTCTTTTTGCACTTTAGAGCTGTAAAACAAAGAAAAATAATATGGTATAGAGACTGTATGTGGCCCACTAAACCTAAAATATTTACTATTTATCCTTTAAAGAAAATATTTGCCAATGTTTTATAGCTTTGCTGAAAGTTTTATAGCTTGTTTTAAGCTATAAAGGGACATCATATCCTCCAATGATTGTGAAATTTGCTTTAATTTTTAGCCCTGTATTTGTTGAATTCTGTTCATATAGCATTTCATCATATCAATATTGCATTTTTAAAAATTCATTCTCTTATTAGATGAGTAGTTACATCATGTCTGCCACTTTCACTCTAAAAAAATTTGAGAGAAATATTCTTACACCTTGTGCATATGAAAGTTTCTCAAGGGATATATTCTTGGAAATGGGTTCACTGGTTTATAGGGAATGTGCATTGTCAATGTTACTGGACAGAACAAACTATTCTTGGCAATAGTTGTAAATATTTCAATGATGTCTTAGTCTGTTTTGTGCTGCTATAACAGAATACCACAGACTGGGTTATTTATAATGAACAGAAATTTATTTCTCCCAGTTCTTGGAGCTGAGAAGTTCAAGACTGAGGAGCCAGTTTCTGGGAAGTTGTTTTTTGCTGCATCACTTCATGATGGAAGAGCAATGTGTGTGTGTATGAGAGAGAGAGAGAGAGAGAGAGAGAGAGAGAGAGAGAGAGAGAGAGAGAGAGAGAGATGCTAAACTTTTATAAGGAACTGACTTCCACAGCAATCGTATTTATCCATTGATCCATTCATGACAGCAGAGCCCTCATGACCTCCTAAAGGTCCCACCTTTTAACACCTCTGCACTGAGGATCAAGTTTCTGACACATGTATTTTTGGGGACACATTCAAACCACAGTAAACAATTATCTTCATTTTGGGATAAATTCTCAATCCCTGCCAGCTTTAGCAGTCTCATTTATCCCAGCAAGTGGGAAGCATAACCTCTGCTCTAATGGCCTTCAGTGTTCTGCTGCCTCCTATAACAGACAACACATCGCAAGGAAAAGCCCTTTAAAGAGTTGTAAAGTGGGGGTAAAATGACAGTGTTGCAACTTTAAAGGAGTGACACATAAAATACATCAAGAAAAGCTCTTGCTAGCCTGGATAGAAATGACAAAGGCAGAAGGTGCTCTCTGAGGACCTTTGTCAGGATGCTGAACAGCATGCCACTTCAAAGCAACGTCTAGTGACAGGTGTTCTGGTTTGTGGCAAGTTGGCCGCCTGCACACTTTCCCCAGGTGCTGTCAGTAGATACTGCGGTTGGGCACTCCCCTTTGGGCCCACAATTCTAGTAAGTAGAGACAGACAGAAAGGATCCCCATGTAGCCAATTGTGATAGCACTGACTGTGTAACTCACGCTGAGCCATGAGCTGTGGCTGAGACAGGAGCCACAGAAAGATAAATGGATGATGTAAGGCCTTTGCTTCTGTTGCTAGTAGTATAATTACAGGCTGAAAAGTAATAGGTACTTAGCTCTGTTGGAATCTCCATCGGTGTGATGTAAGAGATCACCAAACATGACTTAAACACAAAGTGGGATGAACCCACATGGTGGGGTCTACACTGTAGGTTCTTTGAGTATATTCCTTGGATTCTCTGGACATTTTTCATCACCTTCAAAATGAAAAGACTGGAACAAACGATTTTTCTTACTAAACATACATATCACCCATTATGTACCTGTCTCTTCATTTCATGCTAGTATCCCATATTGGGGTCCATCATCTCTCCCCTGAACTGTGGCAATAGACAGTTAATTGGTTACTCTGGATCTAATCTCTCCCTGGTCCACACTGCTGCCAGGGGGACGTTTCCCACATATATGATGGAACTTTAAGAAGCCCATTGTTTCCATTTGATGTCCAACTATACTATAATGCAGAGAACATGGGTTTAATCATCTGTTTCCTGGATCTCCTGACTTGACTCAATCTCTTCTCTGCAGACTCCAGGGCTATTGATAAACTCTTGAAATGTAACTTGCTGTTTTATCCTTTCCTGCTTCTTCTCACACTCCTGCTGTAAGCAGCTTCAGAACAGGTTAGGGACTATCTTACATGCATTCTTGGATCTACAAAATGTGTTTAAAATTAATTAATACATGAATGAATGAGTGTAACCACTCATCTTCCTGAATGGTTTGGCTGTCCTTAGAAATTGGATCAAGCACTTATCTGCTAAGTGAAACTGCTATTTAGATGGAAGCACTCTGTTAGAAGCTGATCAGAGGTCGGTCAGTCTTTCCAAAAGACCTGTTAATTCGAGGAGGAATGAAAGAGAGGTAGAACTATGGGTGGAGCTGATGGGATAGATATGATGGAGAGGAAAGGTCGATGGGGGCAACGGGCCAAGATATGCACCCATGAGTGAGGACCTGCAGCAGTTCATGGGGAATAGAGGCCATTTCAAGAAACCATTTTGTTTGCTCATTCATAAGAAACAACTACTCACCTATTTGTCATGAGATTTCAGCAATCCAGTCACACCTTCAGGCTCCACTTCCATCTCTAGTTCTCTTGCTATCTTTATCACATCTATAGCTACTTCATCCCCTAAATTCCTGAGCACCTTAAAGCCTTCCATGAGTGTTAGAGTTAACTTCTTCCAAACTCCTGTTCATGTTGATATTTTGATCTCCTTGATGAATCATGAATGTTCTTACTGATGGTGAATCCTTTCTAGAAGGCTTTCAATTTACTTTGTCCAGTTCCATCAGAGCATCAGAGGAATAACTGTCCATGGCAGCTATAACCTTATGAAAAGCATTTTTTCAATAATAAGACTTGCAAGTTGAAATTACCATATATACTCGAGTATAAGCCGAGTTATTTCGGCACAAAATTTGTGCCGAGTCGGGTTTTTCGGCACAAATTTTGTGCCGAAAAAACTCAGCTTATACTCGAGTATATACGGTACTACTCAATCCTTGGATATCAGAATGAATGTTATGCAGAAGCCATGACAGCAACATTAACCTCCTTGTACATCTCCCTCAGAGCTTTTGGGGGACTCAGTGGATTGTCAATGAGTAGCAATATTTCAAATAGAAACTTTTTTTTTCTGAGCAGTAGGTCTCAACAGTAAGCTTAAAATATTCAGTAAATTGTGCTATAAACAGTTGTGCTGCTGTCCAGGCCTTTTTGTTCCATTTTTAGAGTGCAGGTATAATACACTTAGCATAATCCTTAAGAACCTGAGGGTTTTCCAAGTGGTAAATGAGCATAGGCTTTGACTTTGAGTCACCATCTGCATTAGGCCCTAAAAAGGGAGTCAGCCTCCTCTCTGAAGCCAGGCATTGACTTCTCCTTTCTAAAAATAAGAGGACTGAATGGCATTTTCTTTGAATATAAGGCTGTTTGGTCTGTATTAAAAAATCTGTTGTTCAGTATAGCCACCTTTATCAATGATTTTAGCTACATCTTCTGGATAACTTATAGAATTGAAGAGAGGTTGGGCCTTGCTCTGGATTAGGCTTAAGGGACTGTTGTGGCTGGTTTGATCTTCTAGACAGACCCACTAATACCATATATACTCGAGTATAAGCCGAGTTTTTTCGGTGCCGAAAAACCCAAACTCAGCACAAATTTTGTGCCAAAAAGAACTCGGCTTATACTCGAGTATATAGGTACTTTTTCCATATCAGTAATAACGCTTTTTTACTTTTTTGTCATACGTGTGTTCACTGGAGTGGCACCTTAAACTTCCTTTAAGAACTTTTACTTTGTATTCACAACTCAAGTAACTGTTTGATGAAAGAAGTCTAGCTTTCAATCTGTCTTGGCTTTCAACCTACCTTCCTTATTAAGCTAATCACTTCTAGCTTTTTCTATGAAGTGAGAGACAAGTGACTCTTCCTTTCATCATTTGAACACTTAGAAAGCAATGTAGAGTTATTAGCTGCCCTAATTTCAATATCGTGTCTCAGAAAATAGGAATGGGGGTGGAGAGAGAGAGAGAAGAGAAGAGAAGATATGAGGAGAGAAGAAAAGAGGAGAGGAGAAGAAAAGAGAGGAGAAGAAAAGAGAAGAGAAGAGGAGAGAAATAGAAGAGAGAGAGAGAGAGAGAGAGAAAGAAAGAAAGAGAACCAGGAACTAGTCAATGGAACGGTCAGTACACAATCTTATAAGGGTGTGGAATGTGGTGCCCCAAAACAGAATAGTAACAACATCAAAGATCACTGATCACAAATCACTCTTTCATATATAACAATAACAAAAAATTCCTGAAGAAATACAAGAATTACCAAATTGTGACAGAGAAGTGAGGACATGGTATTGGAAAATGGCACTACAGCACTGATAGAATTGCTTCATGAAGGGTTGCCACAGACCTTCAATTTGTAAAATATACAGTATCTAGGAATAGCAATAGAGTAAAGCACAATAAAATGAGGTGTACCTATTCTTGAAGCATAGTTTTGAAAGATTATCTAAATAAACTCCTTTCCTTATGCATGTAACCCCATAAGCTGAGGTTTCTCAAAGCCTCATCAGACATAAAGAGTTTTATAAAAAGGTACCAAGTTGGGTTTTATCTTGAGGAGATTAGGCTAATACATCTGTGGTATCATTAGAAAGTTTCAGTGGCTCCTGCCATTAAAAGTCCGTCCCTTTATGCTAAGGTATTGTATCCTTAAAGAAGTCCTCACTGTGAAGCAAATATCTTTGGAGAATTAACATAAGTCATTAACACATTTATGTTACTATGGATGGTACTGCATAAAGCAAAGGTTTATACTGGGGACAATTTTGCCTCCCCCAGCCCTGAGGATATTTGATAACATTCAGAGATATTAAAATTTTTTTTTAGATTAATATGAGCGTACAGACGATTATAGTACATTGTTCCCATTTGTTACTTGGGTCTATGTTGTAGTTGTGCCCCTCACTCAGGATGTCTGTTAGGTGAGTGTAGAGGACGCCAAGAGCCAGACAACCTCTGAGCAAGATGATTTGCAGCTGGGAGACAGACCCTCGTGAGATTCGTTCACAGGTGCTCCTTGCGGAGAAAGAGCCCGAGCCCACAGTGGTCCTTAGGCACGCGGTCATTGTCTAATACTCCCCTCACCTGTCTTGTGCTGTCTCAATAAAAGGTTACTGCGGAGGTTGCTCGGGGCTACCCTGCAATCAAGGTTAGCGTGCCTCGTGCAAGCTTGTACTTCTAATCCATGTCACGCCTGGTTCCTTCCTGCTGCGATCCAGACCAGGGCCATAGGGGCTACTAGGGGCTGCGACAGGTGAGAGCTTACCAATCCCTCTCTCCCCTCTCTCTCCTCCCCCCGCCCCACTTGAGTTTGTGTTTTTCTCTTGTGTGGGCATGTATTTGTTCATCTACTAGTTTCATATTAGTATTGAGCAGGCTAAATATTCTGCAAGGCCAGGCCAGGCCCCATAAGAAAGAACTATCCAGTCCAAAATGCCAGTAGTGTAGAGACTGTGAAACTCTGAGATCACTGTTTCTCCTGGAGTACAGCAGTGTAGGATTTGGCATGGGAGAGACAGAAGGTGTTTGTTTTAGGTTGGGATATTATATAAGATATGTATGTCTGGGTACCTTGGGATAAAGGCCTATTGTGGGTTGGGTTCTGCTGGAAGCAAACTCTGGGATATGGGCAGAAGGTCTGTTAGGGAGTACATTGGGAATCAGGGAAGGGGGAGAAGCTGCATGGTGATTCAGTCTCAACAGAAGCCCAGGATAACCCTGTTGGGAGGTTTGTAGATGGACGGCTGCTGAGAGCTGTCCCTACTTGGAGCAAGAGGATCAAACATTTGTAACCTGGAGTCTATCAGACATGGAATACAAGCTTCCCTAAAAGAGGTACAACTTTGGGTAGGTCTGTTCTCTTCAGACAAAACACACTCTGAGAGAGTGTGGCAGCCAGAGTCTGTTCAGTGGCACCATCCCCCCAGGTGGGAGGGGAGGTCCTTTGTGACCAAAGGGGGTCTTGTGGAGCATCAGCATCTCCCCAGAGACTGACTAAAAGTAGAGATGATCCCTTCCTAACATGACCCAGAATCCTCCTATATCTTTTGCCTTATATTTCCACAAAAATTTTCAAAGAGCAAGGCATATCAGCTAGTATTATTGACACTTTTCATGTATGAGGAAACTGAAGTGCTGAGAAGTTTGTCCAACGTCATACAGAAAGCGATGAGAAGCAATGTTAACTGAACTCAGATATCTGACTGTGGCCTTTCCATTCCACCATCCTCTTTCTTAATATCTTCTTTCAAAAACATAATTCTTATACCAGGCACACCATTGCTTTGATTTCTCTTTCTGTCTTGCTTTCTTTTCATGTTCCTTTTTTTTTTTTTTTTTTTTTTTTAAAATCTTGGGCTCAGTTTAATGATAAAACCAACCCAATTTACAAATGGGCAAAGAGTCTGAACAGACATTTCTTCAAAGCAGATATGCAGATGCCAGTAAGGACATGTGAAGATGGTCGGCAATATTAGTCCTTAGGGAGATGTCAGTCAAATCCACAGTGAGGTCTCACTAGGATGAGGCAGGAGTATCCTTGGTCTTAGGAGGTTCAGACCAGTCTGGTCAGCCATTAAAGAAATTTAAAACCTTCCCACAAAGATAATCCCAGGTTCTCTCTTTGTTGACCAGACTGGTCATGTTCCTTTTTTTAGAGGCTGGTTGTGAGAATCTGTGTTCTCCCAGATCTTTGCCCCATAAGTTGGGGCAAAGCAGATCTATTTCATTTCCTGTTCATGTTTTGGCTAGTAGAGATAGATACTGTCCAGTTTTCCAATCCAGAGACACTTCTGAATCATCATAAACCTCTCTCTATATCTCACTTCACAGTGGAGTCAAGACCTGGGTCCTACCATAGTCCCCATATTCAGCGTGTGCAGAACCTTGTAACTGCCTTGACTATGTACAGGTTCACCTTCCTTTGGTTCATTTTTGCAGTTACCAGAACATCTTCCCAAAAGACAGACTTGGGGGTACACCTTTGTTTCCTAAAGGCCTTCAGGCTTTCCATCAGCTGCCGAACAAAGGCCACATGCCTTAGAGTGGCCCCTAGGACTTCCTCAACCTGGATACCTTGCTCAGTTTACCCTGTAACTCCCAGGAGTATGATAGTCTCCAGGCTCCTCATTCACTGAACAAAGAAACATTTTCAGAACTCTGAGCCTTGCTGTACCTGTTTTGAAATTCTTTCTCTCTCAGGTTGCATTTTTTTCCTCTTTAAAAACCCGAATATAAATTTTTACATGAAAGTATTCTCATTTCCTCTGCTTCCAATATTCTACTTACTGTGATATCACTTTATACCTAGTTGGAGGTTTTTCTTTCTCCTTTCCTGACTCAAAAATTGCCTCTGACAGAGACTATGTCTGCTTTAACTCCATAGATCCAGACACGGTCAGGACTGGGATATGTAGGTGCCTATCAAATGCTTCTGGGAATAAGGGCTTAGTGACAGATGTCACAAAGTGTGATCATCCTTTCCATTTTCCTCTAGAAGGCATTAGGAGTTTGTTCTTATTCTCTTGCCAGAATGGCAAATGAGAAGACAAATGGTGAGGCCTATTTTAGAGAATAATGTGAGAAATTCCCTAGGCCTGTCACTCCTGTCTTTTCTGAATGAGGTAGTTTCATGTGTCATTGAAGTGCCTCCTATTGTTTTTCTTTCTTTATTTTTTTTTTAATTATTGTTGGGGATTCATTGAGGGAACAAAGAACCAGGTTACATTGCATTTGTTAGGTAAAGTCCCTCTTATAATTGTATCCCACCCCCCAAAGGTGTGTCACACATCTTGATACCCCACCCTCTCCCTCCTCCTCCTATTGTTTCTTTTCAAACAAAATAAATATAGGTAATTTTACTAAATCAAGGAGAGGACTCCATTTGACTGAGTAGCTGTGGGCCATCATTTGAACACCTGCTACTGCTATCTTCCATTCACTTCCATTTACTACCGGACAGAGAAAAACTTCTTGATCCTTTGAGATGGGTTTGCCTTAAATGATAATATAAATATGTATCCTCATAAAATGTTTTTTACTTTAGAAAATTCTGAGAGTCTTTCCTTAAAAATCACAGTGTTCATTCTCCGTCTGGGTGTTATAGGGGAATCCACTAAAGGAACACCGTGCCTTCCAAGGTTCCCCAACAATCAGATAAATAAATATTAATAAGACAGGAAATATAACAGGAGTTGGAAGGGTTGTTTTCTACAACACTGTGTCCCTATATCCTACCTCATAGAAGGTGAAGAACTTCAGGCCATCAAGGTAATTCCATCATTTACTTATAAAACAGGGCTCAGAGTTTGAAATCTTATCTTAAATTCAAGTTTTAGACCAACTACTTAATATTTGTATAATACAAAGAAATATATTTAACTTTTCTCTGTGTTCTTTCACTCAATAGAAACCTATAATAGTAAAAACTTCCTTCCTAAGGCTGATCTAAGGATTAGATGAGAGAATTTGTAAAAGGCACCCAGAATGATGACTGTCCTATAGTCAGTGTGCAGCAAAGTTGAGTCCATTTCTTTTATGGGGCTTTTGCAAAGTTTGCAACACTTTGTGAAATATAAAGTGCTCTACAAATATTAGTTATTATTCATACATGTATGATGTAGAGGAGCAAAATCAGCTATTCAGTTGTACTTAATAAAAAACCCAAACAAACTCTTTATGGAGTTTCTACTCAATTTCACAACAAGCAATATAAAATAGATCCTTAGAAATCTTTCCCTCATTTTTGCCCAGTTATGGGATTTTGGTTTTAAAGCTATCAAGAATTACTGCCCAACACTGAAACATAAAGAGGAAGAAACTATAAATTTTTACCTTAATGTGTTAGACATTTAATTAGGGCTTTAAACATGGCACTCATGAGGGTGAAGGTATATACTGACAAGGGCTCAAATTCAAATGAGTGACTATTTTCATGAGAACATAGTACAGGACACATATGAAATTCAATCCTAAAGTACCCTTGTGGAGAAACAGGTTGGCTGATGCAAGAAGCAGGCGCTCACTAATTTGGGCTCTCCCATTTGCTGTGGAAGCTAACTTCCACCTTATTTCACTTAATCTTCACAACAATATTATTATAGGGTAGTGTTAGTGTCTCAACTTTGTAGAGTATTTGGGTAATGGGTTGTTATAAAAATTCTTGTGGATAGTAAGAGACAAGCAGATCACTTCCAGGTGCCTTGCCTTTTGGGAAGACTTGGAGTGAGATCTCACGTAATGACACTTCCATTCAGTGAGGGTGGGACTCCAGCAGATCCAGTCTCATACCTGTCTAGGTAAGTCTCAAAGTACAGAGAACTCCAGAGTCAAATCTTAGTTTAAAAAAAAAAAAAGGGGCTTCCAGGGCAGTGCCTGTGGGTTATTGGAGTAGGGTGCCAGCCCCAGAGGCCAGAGGTGGCGGGTTCAAACCCAGCCCTGGCCAAAACTGCAAAAGAAAAAAAAAGTGCTTCCACAACCAAATATTTCCTGGTTATTTCTTGATGATGAATACTTTATTTTGTAATGTGAAGCCCTGTTTAGATCTATTTTTCTTACTTGATTCTCATCTAAAACTCAAAAGCATAAGTGTATATATCATGAGGAGAAAAGAGGAAAGTGTTTTTACATGTGTGTATCTGTTCACACACATGTGTATTTTGGGGTGATGTCAGAATTGTGTGTATGTTTGCAGGGCATGAGGTTGGTGCTGGGGGCCAGGAGAGGGTTGTATTCCCATGAGGGGCAGAGATCTTGTTCCTGATGGGAGGTACTCTAAGGGTACTCAGCTCCACCACTTGTTCATAAAATCTTACTGACCACTCATTTTAGGAGCTGTAACTTAGAACTTCTAAATCTGAAGAATGTTAGTGAACTTATAGGGCTTTGGGGAAGTAAAATGAGTAAATATGATATCACTTTTTGATCCTTGCAACTGAGATATAAGACTTAGGGGAGGGGAGACTGAAAGGACGGAGGTTACCACAGGTTTCATCTCATTTGATATGTACCCAACCAACCCAAATAGCCTGTTTTCACTGAAAATTGTGAACCTGGGAGTCACCCAGTTTACTAGCATCAGTTGTATTAGTTTTGTATGCTGTGTAACAAACTGCAAATCTTTAGGTTTAAAACAACATCCATTAATTATCTAGAGTTTCTGTGGATTGGGGGTCCAGGCAAGGCTCAGTTAGAAGAGTTAACCTATGATTTTATGTAGGGACTCATAAAACTGCAATCCAGAAGCTGACTAGGCTGCATTCTTATCTGTATCTTGAGGTCCTCTTGCAAGATCATTCAGGCTGTCAACAGAATTCAATTTCTAGTGATTGTAGGAGTGAGGTCCTCAGCATCTAACTGTTACTACTCTCTCCATTGGCAGTTCTGAATGTGGCTTCTTCAAAGCCAGTAGGAGATCCTCTCTCTATTCTTCCAGAGGAGGCTTGAATTTTCCTTTGAAGAAAGGAAAAAATCTCACCTGATATCCTAGCCGACCCACCCAAGATAATCTTTTTGATTACCATAGATTCTTTCCTCCTCAAAAGAAGAAAATTATACAAAGAGTGGATGACAAGGGACAAGAATTGGAGAATTCTGTCTTGCCAGGGGATTCCACAACCAGCTAAATGTATTTAAGTTACATGTGGCTTTCCAAGGGCTGAGGACAAATGTTACAAATTCGATTTATATTCTATAATTAATTTTTATCTCATCCATCTTAATTGTGTATGATTTATGATGAATATAATCTATTAGAAAAGTAATAGATGCAGAAAATTTATAAATAACTGTATCTATTAAAAAATGTGTGTGTCTTTTTCCCCCTTCTTTTGGATACCATTGACTTAAACAGATTGCATGCCAACTCCAGCATGACACTGTTTTTGAGTTTGAAAATAAACAGATATATCTATACCAGATATATCTATACTAAAGGTAGTGCAGATAATTAGTTGTTTCCTTTCTTGCCTTTCAGTAGTTTGTATGCCCTACATTACAATCAGCCTTCAATGTGAGGTTTTGTGTGAATTTGGGCATTTAGTTGTGTTTAATATTTACTATAGCTGCAGGTATTAGGGACTTCCACTTCCTCTGGTGTCCCTGTGTAGTCTCTTTGGTACCTTTGTGCTCTTTGAAGAACTCATTGCCAGATTTTGTGCCTTCAGTGCCTCCAGCTGTAATTTGCTGTTACTACACTGTAGTTCTGTTGGTGTGGTGGCAGGGTGTGGGCAAGTAAAGTGTCTATAGCACTGTGATTCTTAGTCTTATAGTGGGGCCATGTCTGTGGGCTGTGACCTTATAAGTGTTTCTTAGCTTTGCTTTTACACCTTAAGTGACAGAGTATGGCTAAAAGGGGATGGAGTAAGAAAATGCAGGTTCCCTGGGTGATTTAGCCTCTGGTAAGGTCTTTTATTCTGGAGAGTAAAAGTATTTTTACTTTTGTCGTGAAGAAGGTTCTAAGCATATTTCACAATGTTTGCTCTTCACTTCCCTCTGCCAGAGCCACAAAGGGATCTTTCTTGACTCTGTACCATGAGAACTTTGTGAGATTCCAAGAGGTAAAACACATAAAATTGTCCAACCCACCACCCAATTCTGTGGCCCTCAGGAATTTTCCTTCTTAAAGTAGTCCACACTCAGCTGCCAGAAATTCATCCAAACTTTGATTTAAATGTTCTTCCCAATTTACAGCTCCGGGTTCTTCCACCCCAGGAAAAAGAGATTTTGACTGTGACTCTGGATTTTCCCCTCTCTTTAAATTTTGGTGTAGAATTTGCGACATGACCTCAATTCTTCGATGGACTCCCCCAGCCCTGAAAATAAGATGCTTTTCACTGGAAAGTCACGGAAGGGTTCAAGAATTTTAGCTTCTAACATTTGCTCATGGGGCTGAAAGGAACTTTGGGAAGAAGCAGCAATGTAATAGAAAAGGACCTAGAAATGAAACTAAAGTGCAGGAGGAAGGAAGGACCCTGACTGTCGAGTGAGGGGTATCTGTGGTATTGTGCATGGTCTGGGTTCCAAAAAGACCTAAGAAGTTGTTTTGAAATCTTTTCCCAGGAGTTGAAGATTAGACATATTTCTCCTTGTTTGAGTTTCAAAATATTCTCTGTGCTGCTACTGCATCCCTGTGACAATACTGTTAGTAACCTATCAGTACCTATAATCTCCCTTCTTGCCAACAGAACCCTGGCTTATATGGAGAAGCAATTGGCCCAAGCCATACAATGATCATAATTGGTCTGAAATGAAGCTCATCATAAAGATCCTGTTCCCTATCCTGTTCAGTTAGAAACCTCAATTTAGAAGGTTTTGCATGTGAGAAAGGGGAATTTGTCTAGAAGGTATCAGAGAAAGGCTCTTATTCCCTAATAAATATAACACAGAGTACACATCCATCACAGTTCTTCTTCTTCTTCTATCTGTCTGGGGAGAGGATCTGATGCTTGGACTAGCAACAAGTGTTTTGCAAGTGTCTGCTTGTGGAATGCTTGTTAAGTGAGAAAATGAACCTCTAATTTTAAAGTCATTTTTAATATATTTTGCTCATAGCTTAGACTATTTATGACTATTAATAATATCTCTTCTTATATTCATATTTTAATTTTCTTCCTTGCCCTGTTCTACACGATTTTCAATATTTTCCTGATCCTCCTCAGTCAGATGTTTGTGATATTGGCTACTGTGACCTGGTTAGCAACAGGAGGGAGAATATGTGATGGCTTTTGCCTCCATGGGTTGGTAGTGATTGCATGTTATCTTGGAGGCATGGCCTGTGGAGTAAAAACAGAAACTTCTCTTCTGTGACAGACTAACTGGTGTTTAATATAAAAGAGGAGAGAGAGAGAGAGAGAGAGAGAGAGAGAGAGAGAGAGAGAGAGAGCTTTTACCCTTGGATTTCTAAGGAACATAAGTTCACAAGGAAACAATTTTTGACTCTTAAATCTTGCTTCTTCTGAAGTTGTTTATGTATTCTCCTCCTTTTATAAAATAGGTGTAGAAATAAACATTTTTCCATAATTTTTATAAATAAACACAAGAAGAAAAAATAGCACTTATCCAAAGCATCTGAGTATCTACCTAGCTTCACTGGTGGTTGGAAAGTTTAAGTTGTTTACCTCAACAACATATAATACTAAACAAATTAAATGTTTATTCATCCCTCCGCTTTTCCTCCCTTCCTTCTCTTCCTCCTTCCCTGTCTTCCTTAAACGTTTACTAATCCTTCCAGTTTTCCTCCATTCCTTCTCTTCCCTTTCCCCCTCCCTTCCTTTCTTTAAGGACAATTGAACCCTGATCTTTAGCATAAGACTCACTACTTGAGAGACCTAGAGAATCATGAGAACAGCATGTGAGTTGTGTATGTGCAGGAGATCAGAAAATTGGCCTCCAAGAGAGAATGTATATGTGAGGTGAGGCAAGACCAAGCCTAATGGTTATGGTAAAGATTCTCTAGATTCCAAAGGACTCTTGATGCTGGAGGTATAGGTTGTGCTTAAGGTCTGCAGTTTTTCAAAAACAAAGGTGGAGACATTCTGTCTGACCTTCTCCATGTCCTTCCTAATCAGTGCTAATATTGGGCAAGTAGCTTTTGTCTACTTCTCATTTCATAATAATAAATATGGACTCAAGGTTTACTTGGGAGGGCTCTTCACAGAGTTCCTCAGTCTCCCAACAGGGACTTTATGTCAAGCCTCTTCATTTTTTACTATCAAAACCCCCTCATCTGATAACCCCCCACTCCTTCACCTTCCTTCCTCCCCTCCTCACTATCTTCCTTCCTACTTCCTTCCCTCTTTTCTTCTTCTCTTCTCTTTTACTTCCTTCTTTATTCAAACATTTACTAACCTCCCACTCTCCTAGCATGTGTGAGGAACTCTTTTAGCTTAAAAGATTTCAGCAGAAACACGAACAAATCTCATGCTCTTACAAAAACAACATTAACAAATATAGACCGTGATTTCAAGTGTTGAGCAGTGCTATATGATGTTTCTTATAACAGGGTTAGAGGCCAGCACTTAGAGAGTGACAGAGTTGAAAAGCAATTTTAAATAATGGATCAATGAAGTGATCACCTGAGAAGGTGCCACTTGAGTTAAGCCATGGATTAGGTATGAGAGAAAGCAATTCAAACAGCTAGGGGAAGTAGATTCCAGAAAGGGAGGACAGAAAATGTTAAGAGAGGTGTGAACTCAGCTGGCATAGTTTTCAAAGTGGAGCATAAAAGCTAAAAGAATCAGGAAAAATGTGAGTTAAGGAGTAGAGAGGGTTATAGGAAATAAAGTCACAAAGGGGTCCTCAAACTTTGTAGGGACTTGGAGCCTATTGTAAGGACTTCAGATTTTATTCTATGTGCCATAAAAAACTACTTGGGGATTTTGAGCAGGGGAAAGGCATGACCTAATTTATTGTTTTCAAACTTTATGCTAACAGATGAGTGGCAAATGCACAGTGTGGTCAAGTGAGAGCAGGCTAAAATGGAAGCAGGGAGAATATTCTAGAAAATTATTACTGTAATCTAACAAAATATTAGAGTGTGTTGGTCTCAAGTCTGGTTATGGAGGCTGTGAGAATTGGTTATGGATTTGGGGTATTTTTAAAAGTCATAGCTATCTTGTACCTATGCATTGTGTAGGATAATTGAAAGAGAGAAGTAAGGATAACTTTGAAATTATGGCCTAATAACCTCAGAAATAATGATGTTATTTACTTAAAGGAAACCAGAGTGACATGAAGAGTAGGAAAAAAAGTTCTGTTTTAGACATGTTCATTTGTAATGTCTATTAGACATTAAAATGAGACATATAGGTTATATAAATCTGCAGCTTAGGGAGAGGGATAAGCTAGATATACACACGCACAATACAAACATGCACACATTATTATTTATCTGTAATAAACTAGAGTCATGGGCTTGTTTAGTTCACCTAGGCATATAGTATAGTGTAAAAGGAGATGAGGGAGCAAAGGACTGATTCTGAACGTATTTCCACATTAAGTGTCTGGAGCCATGAGTGCATGGCAGTGAGCTGTGAGATAAACCAGAAGGATGTGGAAGAGTCTGGAAGCCAAGTGAAGAATACCTTTTAAGAAGGAACAGTGATAAGTCACACTCTACTGATGAGTAAGATGAGAATTGTCCTTCTGTTTTAGTATGAATGGGTCATTGCAGACCTTGTCAGTGGAAATTTTATTAGATTGGTGAAGATGGAAGATTCTTTGGAGTAGTTAAAAAAGTTAATTGTGGGTGAGACAGTAGAGCCAATAAGTATAAATAAAAGCTTGAGTCATTCTGCTATAAAGTGGGTCAGAATGTATGCAATAGTGGTTAGAGGAGAAAGGTTTCAAGGTAAGTTTTTTTTTTTTTTTTTTTTTTAAAGTGGGAAATATTCCAGAATGATTGTGCGGTGAATAGAATTACTAAGTAGAGGAGAAAGGACCGAAAAGATCATTGCTGGAGAAAGGTTGTGAGAAAGTGAAAGGGGATGGGGCTCATTCTACAAGGGGGGATGTTACTTGGCAAGAGCAGGAAGAGGAAAGGAACAAAGCAAGAAAAGCAGAGCATCTGGGTATTCATACCAATATTTTAGTTGATAAAATGACAGAAAGATGAAGACATTCTCTTTTTATTGTTGATTAAAATGATTAAAATCCTGAAAAAGTATCTGAGGAAAATAAGAAGCAGTTATGTACAAAATTGGAACATGCTAGAGATTTGCATGTTTGAGAAGAGAGTAGAAATGTGTGAGATAATCTTTTGGAAAGTGGAAGCCTTCCAAATTAATAAGGATTTTCAGTAGATTTGCTTGGTGGTATTTAGGGACCAGTAAACCTTGCTCTGACTTGGAAGGGAGCCAAGTTGGGAGGCTCAGTTAGCTGCTCACATGCAGGTGGGAAGTATGGGAGAAAAATGGGATGACTGGATAATGGGGTTAGGGGTTGTCCAGGTAAGTACAATGGAGGGCTGCTAGGGAGTTTGTGGTAAAGAATAGAATTGTGGTGGAAGCCTGTATCCTCTTCCTAGGTAGTAGCTAAACCTCACCTCTGAGGGCCTTTGCCTCTAGGTTGGATTCTTGGGCTTTGAGCAATGTGACATGTTTCTGGGCCAATGCACTTGATAGTTGTGTACCTTTTCCAACACCTTTTCTGTCCATTTGCAGGTAAGAGATTTTAGGGTCTGTATGTTACAAATGCTACTATCTCTTACCCTAACTAATGTATGAGTTAAAGTTGTATCCAATGGGCTTATAGTGTGCCCCACTGATAGGGTGAGCAACTTGTCCCAGGTTTCCCAGGACCTCATAGTTTTTGGCATAGAAAATCTTGCCTCCTGGGAAACTCTTCAATCCATCAGGCCTACTGAAATGGTTGGTCATCCTAACCACTGACTCTAAGCTGGGAAGAAGGGAAGAAATACCATTAAAGTGTTAGTTAATAATTTAAAATTTATATACTAAATTAATTGCAGATCCCACAAGGAGGTCAGAATTCTTGAAATGGGAATTCAACATCTAAACTTAGAGACAAGTTAATTTAAAGAAAAGGAGGTAGTGAGAAGCAAATAGTAGGGGAAGAAAGTGAGCAAGAAGAAAACACACATAAGGAGGAATCAACAGAAAAATTCTAGCAACATGAAAAATCAGAATAGAGCAACCTATACAAGTGATCATGAGGTAGCAGGGGATTCCACTTATAGTGAATTAAAGGAAATCACAGAAACAAAATTTAAAATAGGGATGGCAAAAACAATAAAGGGAATTGGTGAAAAGTGGAAAAACAGAGCCAAAAAATGGATAAACAATATGAAGAATATGAAAGCATATGAAAGTGAAATAATGGACCATAACCCTGTCTGTCTCAAAACGTTTGTAGAGACCCAAATAATCATTGTGACTCAAATTTTTGTTTGATGACATTTTAAATAATTATTATACAAAAAAATCAACCAGCTACTATGTTTATGATAGATCTAACATCACAAAAATTATATAGTTTTTGAATATTCCTTTCTCACATCACCCTGGGCAAAATATTTCAAAATGGTGATTGGTGCTTATTCTTTGCCCTTCATGAATACTCTTCACAAGAAAAATGAAGATTTTCATGGGTTGTACATGGCACCCAGTGGCTATATTGAAACCTATAGTGCTGCGTAAGTTCTGCATCAGAAATTGCCGCATAAGTTCTGCATCGACTGGAATGCTTTTCACTTAATTGAGCAAAGTAGCCAGAATCTGGATCTATCGCCAACAAGGTTTGCAACCTTGTACAACCTATGTATTAGAGCCTGTTTACTTAGCAAAAAATAAGAATAATAACTATATGCTTAAGAGTGGTAAAGCAAAAATTATAGGTACTATTCCCAGAGTATGTGTATATTACAAACAATAAAAACTTAGGTCTTCCTTGATTCCATCAGTAACTCAACATTTAATGACAAGTTTATTCACAAGTCAAAACTAAGTAGTGTTAAGACAAGTTGAATTGTGGTTCATGTAAAGCAAGAGGGGATGGGTTATGCATTTTCCTTTCTTTCTTTCTTTCTTTCTTTCTTTCTTTCTTTCTTTCTTTCTTTCTTTC